>VUQS01048863.1:0-11091 GCA_015108495.1 Heterochromis multidens | reverse complement strand
AAAAAAAAAAAAAAAAAAAAAAAGAAAAAAAAAAAAAAAAAAAAAAAAAAAAAAAAAAAAAAAAAAAAAAAGGGGGGGGGGGGACTTCACAAAAGCTACAACGGATGCATTCAGAAGTAGGGGTGAGTCAAAATATCGATAAGGCAATGTATTGTATTTCTTTCTACTGAAGTATCTACTGTATATATTCATTAAAACTTCCACGCTCTTCCCCACCTATTTGTCTTCACTAGTGATACTATTTCATGACTCCTTAGCATGGGATTTTAACTAAATAAAGGTTAACAGAAGTTAAGAACTCAGTCATGCAGGTCTAGAGAGCAGCTGGGGACCCCCTGGCAAACTCCAGACGCTAGGGAAAAATGTGTATTCCCCAACCAGTTGGCAAATGGTTGCCTGCTGTCGCTAGGTCAAATCAGTTGGTCACTAGCAGGTTGCTGCAGTCACCCTTAGTTTGCATGGAAAATGCTGATTTATCTGCAAAAACTTGCTAACTACCCACGGAGCAGTAGTGACACTTGAAAAAGTGCGGCGCAAACCAGAAACGGAGAACATCCAACTTCAAAGTAAAAGTTGCACCTTAGCACTGAAACCAACATGTTTCAAAAGGCACAACTTTTAATTTGAAGGAGAACGGCCTCTGTTTTTGGTTTGCATCTCCCTCTTGACAGTTTCACTACCACTTAGTAAGTAGTTGCCAAGTGTTTGCAGACAAGCCACCCTCTTCCATACAAACCATGGCCAACTGTTGCAACCTGCTAGTGACCAAAGCAATCGTAAAAACGGTGTTCCACGGACCAAATACCTCTTTGTGACCAGTTTCGCCTAGCAACAGCAAACAACCTCTCACAGACACTCACAAATTGGTCATAGAATATATATTTTTCCTTAGCGACCAGGGGTTACCGAGGGGTCACTGACCGGTCTCTGTGCCTTCGTGACTGGGGCTTTAGCAATCAATTTTACAACGACTGCCAACAACCTCCAGCAACCACTCGGAACCAGTCAGGAAATACACGTTTTTCTCTCATAACCTGGTGGCTGCCAGGCCGTCACCAACCAGTCTTTAGGCCTGTGTGACTAGGGCCTAATTTACAGAGTAGAAGAGGAAAGATGGAAAATAGCAGATAGCAGAAGAAGACAAATCACAGCTAATTAACTGAACTGACAACATTAGTATATTCTAATTATAATCATAAACACTAACACAAACACTCACTACAATTCAGTCAATACATAAATAATTCCTTATTTTTTCTTCTTTGTGATGTGTTGTAGATGTCTTGAAATGTATCAAATACTGCAAGAATCACTATGTGGTAACATAGTTACTGGGGGTAATGTATCATGATATTATTATATAATAAGTTTGTCTATAATTCTCACCCCTAGTCAGGAGTCAACTCCAACTAAGGCAAAAAAACAATCAATGCTTTCTGGTTTTTGTTTTTGTTTTTTCATCCATTTTTTGCAGGAAGTCTATACAACCTGGAATTAGAGCTCTGCTTGGTCCAAGCAAAGCACTCAAGCTGTCAAGGCAGAATACTAAAAATGACAGCTTTCAGTATTATCATCTTTGAATTACGGGTACACAAACACACACACACTGACAACTTCCTTATGACTGTAACTTGTTTAGCGCCATTGGATTGAGAAAGTTCAGAACAGTCTGAGGTGTCGATGGAAAATGAAGGGACATAATGTGGCGAGAAAAACAATGTAACAGAAAAAGAAGAGTGACACTGCTGTATGTTGTGAAACAAGGCGTGCCACCTTCAGAACTCCTGTTCTGCCTATCTTTTGTTGTTGTGCCACTTTGTCGGCAACCTTAAGACAACACTGAGCGACAGATTTAGAGATTCTGAGAGCTTTCAATGGTGTCTGACAGCAGAACACAAAATGCACAACCCAAAGCTTGTGTATTTTTCTTTGCATTGTATGAAGAAATGCTTACACACAAAAGGCTGCAAATAAAGGAGCAATGTTATTCTGTTATTATGTTGTTAATTAATACATAGCGGTCTAATTTTCTCTTTGAGGAGAAAACTGTCGGAACTCAGAGTGCTTTGTGCCTCTTTATGTTCAGATTAAAAAGATTTTTCTTGTACCCAGTATTTACTTAGACTTTTTAAAAGTTTTCTGAAGCCATACAAATGTATGGTGTTTGGTCCCAAAGCAATATGTCTTTCTATTCCTAAATTGTGGTTTATTGCTGATTGGTGATTATAGTGGCTCTTTTCATTAACTTGGTGGCCAGGATGGACTGATTTAAAATGTGTTCTCCAATGTCTGTGCATAAAAAGCAATTTTCAAAAGGGAGTGAGAAGGATTAAAAGTCAATCTGGACAGAAGGTTTTGTTCCCTGTGGATTTCATCTCGGTGTTTGATTTGATTGAGTCCATTACGGAGACACACACTGATGTGTTTCCTGTGCGTGTATGTGACTGTGTTTGCGTTCAGTTCTGTATGCTCTCTAGTAGTTGGATGTGTGGTTTTGTATGACTGACCTTCAAATGTCAGTCTCATTGGCCCAGAGCTTAGTGTCTGCTGAACTAACCTGAAAGGTTACATATGGGAGCAGAAACAATGAGAGTGGGATGACATGCAGTCACTGAGCTAATGGGGACCCAAACAAAGCAAGAAGACGTAGAAAGACATTAATATAAAGAGAGATGCACAAAGATGGGAGAGGTTGCAACAAAAAATAGACATCCATGCAAGGCAAAAGAGAATATTTGGATTCCTATATGCAAGTGGGACATGTGCCATGATTATACTTAAAACTCCCCATTCAGTACTGATAGCTGGTCAATAAATGTTAGTATTTTTTTTATTAAATAGTCACATGGCACTGATGTTATGTCAAAAGTTGTTGTGTCTGATCACTTTTATTCTATGATGAGACATTTTTATCCTGATGGGAGCGATCTCTTATAGGATGACAATTACTAAAAGTGCCACTCACTATTCTCTTTTACACCATCCACAAACTGGTGTCCAGGTTAAGTGATAGTTATTAACAAAAGGTTAGATAAGACACTACACTGCATATTAAATCTCTTCTAAAAGATTTTACTGTATTAATTATTTACAGGATCTTTAATATTATATTTGATCGTTTAGACTTTTTGTGTCAAGGTCTTCTAACGTGTCATTTTACGGGTTCTACTAAATCTGTGCAGAGTTATGATTCATGTCCTAGTCAGCATTTGTGAACAGTGACTTCATTTGTACCCATGTGGTTATTTTGTCCTTAAAAAACTCTCGTAGCTGGAGGAGATACATTGACTGACATCAGATATCTAACCAATTTAGAAGATGTCTTTTTTTCCAAAATCAGATCTTCCAAAGGGTTTAGGACTCTGCAGACATGTTGGTTCCTCCCTATATAAAACCTGCTATTGTCATGATCTGTGGGGATGCAGATCATGTGTTGAGGAGAGATAGACCCAAAAGCAGACTCTCAGGCAGACGGAATGAAACAAAAAATGAGCCATTTATTGTAGGCTGATAGCAGGTGGTACAAGTTCAAAGCATAAGGAAATGAAAACTAAACTATAGAAACACACTGCAACTCACTGAACTATAACCAGAACTAAGAAAAACTGGGAAACACAGGGGAAGGTGAGCAGATGTTCAGACAAGAGATAAAGGGAGACTGAGAGATTATATACGCACAGGAGGGTAATTAGGGGAAGTGGAGACACATGGGAACACAGCTGAACTGAATACCCTTAATGACACAAGGGGAAGCAAAACTGAACATGATGCACATGGGACAAGAGACTACCACAATAAAACAGGAAACACAGGCAGAGACTAAGACACATGAACTTGACATAGACAAAAAGGGAAACAAACATGGAGACATGACTGACTACCCACAGGAGACTTGACACAAGAGGATGGGGAACACTGAGGAAGGTGAACAAAACTCTAAGATAACTAAGAACAGAACACTAGATCAATTACTAAGAATACAAGAAAGAAATATAAATATTAAAACCAAGAAACACTGGGTCAAATGACCCAGTACCATGACAGCTATAGACTTTCTGGGGATTTATGGTTCAGCAGGAATTCTACACTGTAGCTACGTCGTAACCGCAAACCCCTCTGAAACCCTGCGACTTAACCTACAGTGCAACCTGATGTGCACCTCCCTAGAAACGTAACTACACGTCACATCAACGCAGCCCACAATTATTGTGATTGTCCTGTTCAGTACCAGTGATTCCTCCTGTGTATTTCTGGCTACGTTTTTCGATGCAGTTTTTGAATTTATCAGTGAGAAAATAATGATCATCATCTCAATATAAGGAATAATAATCATAGCATCCATATAAGGACTCAGCACAGATGTCAGAAAATTCCCAGTGGGAGATTGCTGAAACTATCGGAATGGATGTGAGGGACTGCACAAAAAAGTTGAAAAACTAGAGAGAAAAATGTGTTTGTCCCTGAAAAAAACCTGACCACAACAATTTCAAATGAACACAAGTTTCCAACACAATATTTCCAAAAAAAAACCCTAAAAAAACTGAATGCACTACAAAAAAATACAATAATGTGACCAGTGTACAGTGCAGTTTTGATTAACTTGGAACACTAAGGAGCCATCCCCCAAGTCCAGATAAAAGAAAGTCATGTGTCACACTTAAATGGAATTGAGCCACTTAATTTGTCAAGCCATCATGATTCAGTCATATTCTTACCCTGAATGTGGTGGAGTAAGAGAGAAGCAAAGTACGGACACAGACATTAAATTATAAAGTAACCTTATATAGGGGAAAAAATAGTTAAAGTAAACTTGCTGAATCCTAGGCTGCATGTTGTGAAATGTTATTCCAGTCAGCCATTTGTCATACCAATTAAAAGTAAGGTGGTAGTGGTGTGTGTGTGTGTGTGTGTGTGTGCATGTGTGTTTTTACTGCTCCACTGGAATGTGCTCCTCATTACCTAGTCTATGAAGTTCCAAATCTATATTTTTTCCTCCCTACCATTAATCTATGTGTACTTTTAGTGTGTTTCTGCGTGTCTCTGTGTACAATATCCCTCTATATGAGTGTGTTTATATGCATGTATGACTGCAGACCTGTGTGGGTTTCTACCGCCCTAGTGGAATGTTTTCCTATATGAAATCTCTCCAACATACTGCAAAGTTATGATGTCTCCATCAAGTAAAGTACTACAGTGGACATAAAGGTTCCCTCTTGGCTACACTAAGATAGTACACTTCCTTCATAGAACGACTGTCAGAGACAACCCAGTTTTCTCCCTAAGGTAGTAATGGCCAAGATAGCAACAGTGGCTGCACTGATTAAGCTATCCCAAAGTTCAAGTGTCTGAGTTTATAAAACATAACAAAGTAATTTATTGTGGTCATTAGGAGGCACAGGAACTCTTAAAAATACCTGACACCCATGATATATCGTGATCTCACTGGAGTCATGTTTCTGGATGCCTGTTTACAGAAAGTGTAATATACAATACACACTGTGCAAAATCGTTCATATAGGAACTTGCTTAATGGGTGCAGCATTGATTTCACGGCTAGACAGACACAATTTTTGTAGTTTTGCCTCTGTACACCCCACAGGGAAATTTAAATCAAACAAATGAAACAATCAATGTGATTGAAGTGCAGACCTTCACCTTTAATTTAAGAAATTATTACAAAATGTTTAGGAATTACAGCCATTTTTTTTACACAGTCCTTCATTTTCCGAGGCTCAAAATGAATCGGACAAACAGAGAATTTTAAATATAAGGACTGTTTTTAATACATCCTTTGCATTTAAATCTTTTGCAGTCAGTGACTATCAGAAGTCTAGAACCCATGGACATCACCAAATGTTGTTTGCTCCCCTGTGATGCTCTGCTAGACCTTTACCACAGCCACCTTCAGTTGCTGCTTGTTTGTGGGTCTCTCTGCCTTCAGTTTTGTATTCAATAACTGAAATGCATGCTCTGTTGTGTTGAAATCAGGTGACTGACTTGGCCACTGAAGAATATCCAATCTCTCTGCCTTGAGAAACTCCTGGGTTTTTTTGCAGTACATTTTGGGTCATTATCCATTTTCATTGTGAAGCTCTCTGATCAGTTTTGCAGCGTACAGGTCCATGCCATAACATTGCCTCCACCATGTTTGACAGATAATGTGGTATGCTTTGGGTCCTGAGCTGTTTATCATCATTCTGGTACAAGTTCATCTTGTTTTCATCTGTTTTTTATGATTTTTTTTTTTTTTCCAATTCTGTGCAGGCTCTTTTAGATGTTTTCTGGCAAAGTCTAATCTGGCCTTCCTTTGCACCTTGTTGTAAACCCTCTGCATTTCCATGCATGAAGATGTCTCTTGGTTGTAGACTTTGACAGTGCCTACCATGCTGAGAGTGTTCCTGGCTTGGTTTGATGTTGTGAAGTTATCCTTCTTAACTATGGAAATAATTCTGCCATCATGCACTTTAGCTTTAGCTTTTTCTTGTTGCTGAGCTGGTCAATCCTAAACTTTTTGCTATCTCTCTGATTGGGTGTTTAGCCCAAAATAAACCTATGGCCTTCCTCACTTCCACTGACATCTCTTTGGGCCTCATATTTAAAATTACACTGAAAAGCTATAAAATACAAATTCAACATTTTGAATCAACTTCAGAAATTGTATCTATTTCATTTGTCATGAAATAACAAGGGAACAGGCCTCGCCTGGCCATGAAACTGCTTGTCAGTCAACTCCCCAGTTAATTTTGAGCCTCTGAAAATGGGGGACTATGTATAAAAATGGCTGTAATTCAAAAATAGTTAATGAAAAAACTTTGTGAAACCCCTTGATGTAAGGTAAAAGTCTGCACTTCAGTCACATCTTGATTGTTTAATATTAAAATCCACCGTGGTGGATATGTCTATGTCCAACACCAGGATACCAGGCTCAACAAGAATATGAATCTAGTGTATGAAAAGGCCTCTCACAGTTTGCATGTGTATAAATCAATGTGATACTAGCCAAACAGACACTGTTAGAGAGCAGGGATAATGAACACAAATGGACTGAAGTCAAACTGAGATTTAATCATGGGACAGACATGATGGGGAAAGTGAGAGATAAAGGCATGTGGAAAATTGCTTAGAAGAAAAGCAGAACAGAAACTTAAAGAGGTTAGAACTGGGCCAAACTGTATCTTTTAATGTAGAACCTTTTTAGGGTTTGGAGAGTTTAAAAAAAAAAAAAAAACTTTAAATATTCAAATCTTAATGGACTAGAACTTCCCCCATTCACCACATTCATATTTCAAAAAAATGTTAGAGACAGATTAACACAATCCAGAATAGCAGAGACTGCCATCCCAAAGAGGAAAAAAAAAATAATATATATATATATATGGGTTATATATATAACCTTTACAACAAGAACTTTCATTACATACACCATACAATGATGATATGCCATCCTACTGCTCTAAGTCAGCCTTGTCAGCTTGTGACTTTAGCTGTGTTTTCTATAACAGGATTTCATGTTTTTACACTTTATGCTAAGTGTTCAGCAGTTTTTTGGATCAGTTGTTTCTTGCTTTACATTTGATTTACTTCAGCGTGCTGCCCTTTATCCTGTTTTTGCTTGCTGTCCCCTGGGTTTTTGTTTGATGCTTTGCTACCGTTTTAATGGTTAATTTACCATCTGGAAAGGTCCAAGATTTGAAAATTGCCATTCAGCTAAACGTGATATGATTAATGTGTGTTATATAAAATAAGAAAAATAAGAAATCAACAAATATAAAACACTCACTGTGACTGAAAATTTGCCTAACATTACATCAGCCGGTCTCATGTGGTGAACCTCTGGCATACTTGCTCTTAGCCTGTTAGTATGTAAGACATCTTTGGCCTCTGGAGGCTGTAAGAAGACACATGAGACTCTCCTTCAGATGTGGCAAAATTTCCTAGCTTTTTATCTCTGACTGAAACATGAATATCAGTATAAACAGCTGCCATTAGGGACACAAAAACTTAGGATGGGCCAAAGTGGGACGCTTGCAAATTTGAGAGCGCTCGCGGGTGATCTGACAAAATTAACATACCCCTGGGTATCCACTCAGTCACCGGGTGCAACTGTCTGCAATCACAGACAGGAAAAAGACAGGGGCGATGTGTTGCCAATTAATGTGTTGCCAATGTCAAACTGTCAACATGCCAGCATGGATAACCCTGACCACATACTGCTATGTGACCTGCAGGTCTTCATTATTTAAGGCACACACACAAGTAGCAAAAGGAAAGATAAACGTGAAATAGGTGTTAACTCTCCATTATTTAAAACTGTTGCCCATTAGATGCAAATAAAACTTTTTTTGCTGTTAATTTTCTTTGGATCTCACAATACTGAACACAGTAATCTGCTTAGTTGAAAAAAAAAGGCTATTATAAAACCATACTTCCAAGAGAATAAAAATAACTTTTGAGCACCATTTTCCTCTAGCTGTAGGCCTGGGGATTATAACAAATTTGGTGAAAGCCTGCTGCAAAATGTTTTAAGTCATTGCTTAAATGTTTGCGGTTGGAATTCATCTTTTAAAGTACACAAGAAACATGTCTTATTTATGATTACACAATGTTAGTGCACTTCAGCAGCACTGCAGTTATAAACCAGGTTAATGTAAAGCAACACAAGTAAAAGGACACTTTGTCCCAGAGTTTGCATAATCTACACTGTATCGCTCTAAAGGCATATGGATCCCAGCAATGACAGTAAACAAAACAATTAAGTTGAATTTCCGAGATGTACTGCTGTTTTCTTAAAGATCCCCTCAAGGTGTTTTACAGTGAAGGAAATAATTATTTGATCCCCTGCTGAATTTGTAAGTTTGCTCATTTACAAAGAAATGAACAGTCTCTCATTTTTCTGGTAGTTTCATTTTAATAGAGAGAGACAGAATATAAACCAAAAATTTTTTAAAAAATGCATTATATAAAAGTTATAAATTGATTTGCATGTCATTGAGTGAAATAAATATTTGATCCCCAAACAAAAAAAGACTTAGTACTTGGTGGAGAAAACCTTGTTGACAAGCACAGTGGTAGTTTTTTGTAATTGGTCACCAGGTTTGCACACATCTCAGGAGGGATTTTGGCCCATTACTCTTTACAGAAACTCTCTAAATCATTTAGGTTTCTTGGCTGCTGCTTGGCAACTCAAAGCTTCAGCTTCCTCCACAGATTTTCTAGAGGATTGAGGTCTGGAGACTGGCTAGGCCACTCCATGACCTTAATATGCTTCTTGTTTAACCACTCCTTTGTTGCTTTGGAGGTATGTTTTGGGTCATTTTCATGCTGAAAGACCCATTCGTGACTCATCTTCAGTTTTCTGGCTGAGGGAAGGAGGTTCTTGTCCAAGAATTTACAATACATGATCCTGTCTATTGGCGCCTCAATGCGGTGAAGTCATCCTGTACCCTTACCAGAAAAACAGCCCCAAAGCATAATGTTTCCACCTCCGTGCTTGACTGTGGGGATGGTGTTCTTTGGGTCATACTCAGCACTTCTCTTCATCCAAACACGGTGGGTCGAGTTGATGCCAAAGAGCTCAATTTTGAAGTGACCACAGCACTTTCTCCCAAGCCTTCTCTGAATCATTTAGATGTTCACTGGCAAATTTAAGACGGGCCTGTACATGTGCATTCTTTAGCAGGGGACCTTGCGGGCGCTGCAAGATTTCAGTCCATTATGGCGTAGCGTGTTACCAATGCTGTTCTTGGTGACTGTGGTCTCAACTACGTTCAGAGAGTTTTGGGCTGATTCACCACCTTTCTAATGATCATCCTCACCCCATGAGGCAAGATTTTGCATGGAGCTCCAGACCAATGGCGATTGATGGTCATTTTATATTTCTTCCATTTCCGAATAATCACACCAAGAATTTTGCTGATGGTCTTGTGCCCATTCCAGCAGGTCTACAATCTTGTCCCTGATGTCCTCTGACAGCTCTTTGGTCTTGCCCATGATGGTGGAGAGGTTGGAATAGGAGAAATTGATTCTGTGGACAGGTGTGCTTTATACACATAACGAATTAAGATCAGGAGTACCTGTAATTGACTGATTGTAATCTGTGTGTCACATAGGCACACAGCCAGTCTGCAGGAGCCAGAATTATGGCTGGGTTGTAGGGGATCAAATACTTATTTCACCCAATGACATGCAAATAAATTTATAACTTTTATGTAATGTGTTTTTTCAGGATTCTTGGATGATATTCTGTCTCTCTCCATTAAAATGAAACTACCATCAAAATTTGAGACTGCTCATTTCTTTGGAAGTGAGCAAACTTAGAAATTCAGCAGGGGATCAAATAATTATTTCCCCCATTGTAGATGCCAAATTCAATGATACAGCAAAATGAGAAAAATTATCTCATAAAAACAAGGGGTGGGACCAAACATTTTACAAACGAAAAGTACAGGGAACAGGGAAACTAGATGGCTAGTCAAAAAAACTATATAACCCTATCTATTCAACATGGTAATTAATCTACAGGGTGGGCCATTTATATGGATACACCGTAATAAGATGGGAATGGTTGGTGATATTAAAGTCCTGTTTGTGGCACATTAGTATATGTGAGGGGGCAAACTCCCCAAGATGGGTGGTGACCATGGTGGCCATTTAGAAGTCGGCCATCTTGGATACAACTTTTGTTTTTTCAATAGGAAGAGGGCCATGTGACACATCAAACTTATTGGTAATGTCACAAGAAAAACAATGGTGTGCTTGGTTTCAACGTAACTTTATTCTTTCATGAGTTATTTACAAGTTGCTCTTTGTTCACAGCCATTGACATGTCGAAGAGGTTAACACGTGAGGAGCGGATCGAAATCGTGTTGATATCTGGTAAACGCAGTAACCGGGTCATTGCAGCAGATTTCAATGCAGGACACCCTACGAGACCACCCATCTCCCATGCTACAGGCAGCAAACTGCTTGCTAAGTTCCGTGAAACTGGTTCAGTGTTGGATTTGCCAAACACAAAGACGCAAGAAAACTGTCACTAATGAAGAAACATCAGTGGCTGTCCTAGCTTCATTCAGCAAGAGCCCACAGCGTAGC
>VUQS01048857.1:0-11532 GCA_015108495.1 Heterochromis multidens | reverse complement strand
TGCACTTATGCACCCCCATACCATCAGAGATGCTGGCTTTTGAACTGAACGCTGATAACACGCTGGAAGGTCACCCTCCTCTTTAGCCCGGAGGACGCGGTGTCCGTGATTACCAACAAGAATGTCAAATTTGGACTCGTCTGACCATAGAACACTTTCCCACTTTGAAACAGTCCATTTCAAATGAGTCTTGGCCCACAGGACACGACGGCGCTTCTGGACCATGTTCAAATATGGCTTCCTTTTTGCATGATAGAGCTTTAGTTGGCATCTGCAGATGGCACGGTGGATTGTGTTAACCGACAGTGGTTTCTGGAAGTATTCCTGGGTCCATTTAGTAATGTCATTGACATAATCATGCTGATGAGTGATGCAGTGTCGTCTGAGGGCCCGAAGACCACGGGCATCCAATAAAGGTCTTCGGCCTTGTCCCTTACGCACAGAGATACCTCCAGTTTCTCTGAATCTTTTGATGATGTTATGCACTGTAGATGATGAGAGTTGCAAAGCCTTTATATAATCATGTAACAGACCTGATATCAATTAACTTAATTAGTTGCTAGATGTTCTCCCAGCTGAATCTTTTTGGACTTTCTTGCTTTTTCAGCCATTTGTTGCCCCCGTGCCAACTTTTTTGGGACCTGTAGCAGGCATCAAATTTGAAATGAGCTCATTTAGTGGATGAAGGTGTACAATTTCCCAGTTTCAACATTTGTTCTGTTGTGAATAAAATATTGGCTCGTGTGATTTAGAAGTCCTTTGGTTTTCATTTTGTTCAAATTTAAAGAACGTCCCATCTTTTCCGGAATTCAGGTTGTAGTATAAAGTGTTATTTCATGTTTGTTCCATTATGTTTACATGTTCCACATGTTGTGCTTTATTTATTTAATTCAGGTTGTACAAGCCATAAGTGTAAACCACGATGTATAAGTTGCACCTAGTTTCCAAATATGATGAGTGAAGCCAATGCAGAAGTGCCTTAAACTTGTATTTTTCTGGCTGTAAAAAGACGTCTGGTTGTCTACAAATCTAAAGGGAAAATGACCCCTGCCTCCTTTCATCTGCAACCTCAATTAACACTTTACCTGATGACTTTATAATCTCAGTAACTAGTTTCAAGTTTTATTGACTACAACATGATGTTCATTTTGTAAATTAAGGCCAGCATTAGAGTCAAAAAGCCACTTGGGTGGTTGGGTCCATCTTTTATATACTATACTATAATATCAATCCTGAGCTTGCGCCGATCTTGATGGTCTAATAATAATATTCTATATATAATATTTGATGCTTTAAATAAGTAATCCTGACTACAACTAGAATTGATATTATCTTGCATAAATGTATGCAAGATAATATATGTATGTTGATAAAATTTATTAAGATAATATAATATAATATAAGATATGATATGATATGATAAGCCTTTATTAGTCCCAAAGCTGGGAAATCTATTTCTGGTGGTTTTGGCCAGATGAATATTATGGCAACATTTTTTGTTGAATTGAAATGCTGGCACAGTGATCACCCCTTGTTAAAGGCTGAACTGTACACACTAATAGATTATTGATGTATCATAATCCCCAACTGACAATAAAAGAAAAGTGAATTCAATGCTGTATATTCAGTGCTATATAAATAAATTTGACCTTGACCTTGACCTTGACCAAAATTGACTAAGAAAGATACAGTCCTGGTTTACATTAAATTCTGTCTTACTGAAATGTAATGGATCAGGAAGAGCCTTAATCATTTAACCACATTTAGTACTGTACTCTGACCCAAAACCAGGTTCCATGTGTGTCCCTGCAGGTAAACTCCGGTGTCTCTTCTCTCTCTGCGTCCCTACTTGCTGCCAGCTCGGCCCAGGCAGGCAGCCTCCACTCTGATTTGTTCAGGTAATGATCTAATCTGTGGCCATTAAGGAGAGCAGCCTTTAGTGTTTAATGTGTGGCCAGGTGGTCCAGCTGCCAAGCTCCACAAATTAAAGGGCCCAGGCTCGGCAGTAATGAGTAATGAGCTGTATTTAAAAGCTGCCATACCTGAGTCCACTCGGCCAAGCCTCAATATGGCCAGGTTCAACTGAACAACTTGACTGCTTTTTCAATTCCCCAGATGCTCAGATGAGCTCAGACTAGTGTTCACAGTGGAACACAATACACACATGCATAAATATATGCTAAGAAAGACCTGAGAAAAAATACTCACACCTCAAGACAAAGGTTTGTTAATTTCCTGTAATTTAGAATTATTGTTTGCCATTCAATAACAAATTGCAAGAAAAGAAAGAGTTACAGGTCAACCAAGAAATTTTGGTTACTTTATCAAGTGTAATAAGAAATAGCTGGGACAGTTAATTCTCATAAAAAAAAAAATTAAATGTGTCTAAACTATTCAAAAATCCAATTTTTTTCCCAGCATTTTGAAGTTGACCTATCATATGCACAAAGTGTTCTTTCAGAGGCTCATCAGACACGAGAAGTCTATTACAAGTTTCTCTATTTTCTCTAAGTGTAAGAGATGATGGGGTGGACAGTAATTAAACACATGTAATTGTAATTCGATAATCAAAAAATCTTTGAGTAAATATAATCACCCCATATTATAATTGAAAAGAATATCTATCAGATTATAGTTACTTGATTACATGATTACTTTGGTGCATTTTCATATTATTTTTTAAAATATAACAATTCTTTTTACCAACATTATTAACTCATAAAATAAGTGTCTGCCATACAGGCTTTCTCAGACAAGTACTGTACTTTGTAGCAGTGAAAAGTGAATGGTGTTAAGTTGAGATGGAACATTCAAACAGCAATAGTTCCTCTGAAATAGTTGTTTCATTCTAATAGTGGCAACATTGCCATTATTTTAAGGGCAAAAATGTACAACATAACTACAGTCATGATGTTAAAAAAGAGGGGCAACAAAAGTTTTTGTCATTCAGTATTCAGCTTATTTTACGAGATAAAAGAAATAAACACCACATTTTGCTGTCCATCTATTTTGGTGTAATATTTTCCGTGTTTAATTTTGATGTAATCCAAATTCACAATTCAGATTATATTAGATTTTCCTTTGTAATCCAATGGATCACATTACTAATGTTCATATAAAACTATGTCCTATCTAATGTGACTGTGTTTACTACAGAGGCTGACTTGTTAAAATGTCATTTTAAATACAATACAATTACATATTGCATTTGAAAAAGCTGCAATTATTGTAGCCGCATTGTCAAATGTTACTTTGTTACATTTTGGTTACATCTTTAAAATTTGACAGGTTTAAAATTATATATATATGTGCAGAAAGGAAACACGATCGCTACAGAATACATACAGTTCACCTGGAGTTCATGCTAAAACTGTTTTTGTAAATTGAATTGATCAACTGTAAATGCTGAGTAGAACTTACTTTTTTTTTCCAGTCAGCTTTTTACCATGAGGCCATAGGGTTTCATATTTTCAGTGTTTCACTGGCACAGTGAAAAACAATGAGTAAATATTCAGGCTCATGTTCAGCCCATTACCTTCATATAAATGCATTACATGAGTACTGCACAAGAGTTTAAACATTGGTTTGTCTTGAATAACAAACTACTCTTTAGTTAAGTAAAAATCATAATCCTACTTAAGTACATTAAAAACTGATTTAGCACTAAAATATACTTAAAGTACCTAAAATAAAAATAATCATTGTGAAGAATCATATAAGCCTGTGTTATTTTACTGGATCACACTTATTTATTCAGTAATATGCACATCACTTTAATGTTGCAACTGGAGATGTTTTCAATTACTTTATATACTGCTTGTTATCTTTAATAATACAGCAATGCATATTAGTAGATTTATATTTTAAAAATCTGCAAAATAATAAGTAACCTTATCTTTAAAATAAATGGGATGGAGTACAAAATACAGTATTTGCAACTAAAATATAGTGGAGTAGAAATAGAATGTACAGTAGCATAATATAGTTCTAGACAGGCTCCAAGAGAGTGATATACCAGTTACAGTGAGTTTAACTAGTTCTTCAACAAATCTCATGTTATGTTTGGACTTTAAGCAGAAATTGAAATTTATCTGTGTTTGTAATGGTAAACAGGATAACTTGATGAAAATAATCAATAAAAAAATAAATAAAATTCAGCAACTCTTCACTGTTAAATCAAGCATGTTTTATTCTCTGCTTGAACAGAAAAATAGTGGTTTAAATATATTACATTTAAATATATTAAATGATTCAAAATGCCATATGTTCGAATATTTAATATTACAAATAATGGCAAATTTTTTTTTTGCTTGATGCGCACAGAACACCAGAGAATCCTTAAGTTCCTTTTAAAAGTGATTACTCAGTGTAAAAAGAAACCCAATCATTTCCGCATAGTTCACTTTATTTTGATAACTGCAGCAGCTTTTTAAACTATCTGGTACCAACCGCTGGTGAGCAAACTCATGTAGAGTTACGCTCAGTGAGTACTCACTTCTCAAGTGTGCATGCACTTAATCAGGAATGCACGTACATATACAAACATGTGATCCTGCAGTGAGTGGTGGCCGGTGACGGCTGACCACACTTCAATCAGTTTGTGTGGCAGTGTGGGGGTGAATGCATGTGGGCTGGCATATCACATCAGATTAACACACACACAGAACATGCGTGTAGTGAACCTTGGATGTTCCCTGCTGGAATGTGACTTGACACATTAACTGATACTTTAGACTGATTCTAACACTATGCTGGTTGTAATCAGTCATTCATCTGCAACTTTGTTTTACTCATAAATCAATTTATCTAGCTCTCCAGACAGGCAGGCAGGCGGGCAGGCAGTCGGGCAGGCAGCAGGCAGATGATAGATAGATAGATAGATAGATAGATAGATAGATAGATAGATAGATAGATAGATAGATAGATAGATAGTCAACGAGAATGTGAAATCCAAATCCCAAATCTCAGAAAAATAAATAATAAAATTCAGAAAAAGGGATGAATAGAAAGCACAGTGGGGCTCCGCAAGGACTGACATGCTGTACAGTTGGGGTAGATTTCTCTGTGAGTGCATGTTGCTATTTTCTATGTGTTTTTAATAAAATGCTGAAATCTGTCATAATTCCAATCTGATACATTTTTAGTTCCGTCAAAACACAACACAAAACGAGCTCCAGTCACATTCACGTGACAGTCTGACAGCTCTGTAACTGTTGCTGTCATGAAAATACTGAGCACAAAAAGTTAGGGGCCACAGGCCAGAAAAGTATGAGAAACTAACAACTGATTCCAAATTCAGGGGCTGCAATACACAGAACATTTTCACTTAGGAAGAAAATCGTTTTGCAGCTCATCCAGTCCACTGTGTCAAAGACAAATTATAACCACTTTTCTACTTGTAGATTTCAATACTTTTCTATTCTGTTTGAAAACTAATTGGATATCTGAGAGCTGTTCTGGATGCCGGCTCTCTGTCTGGGTCATCCCGTCCACCCATCCACGGTCCTTGTCGGGGCTGATTGACCTCTACTTGGATTTCATGCATGCATGGCCGAGAGCTGTCATTAAGCAATGTGATTTGAATATTCAGATGACTGTTTTAATTGAAGAGAACAAGTGTTCACACATGGCGGCACTGGCGGTGTTGTCAAGCGCCCGAGGCCGAGTCCCCAAGCGGCCCAGACCCATCTGATCACGGCTCAGTGGAAACTACGAGCCCACCAACACTACTGCGGCGAAACCCTGGCTGCTTTTAATGCCCCCAGGCTCCCATCGTACTCACATCATCCTGCATGCGTGCACACACACAGACACACACACAAACGGCACAGGACAGAAAGAGAAGGAAAAAGAAGGGAGGTGAATGAAGTGAATGACAGCATAATTTGATCAGCAAATATTCACACACATAGCATTTAACAACGTGAGTGAGACATCTAAACACAAATATGCTGAGTATGTTTTTGCCCCAGTCAGCAGAAGCTACATGCAGAGTATTTTCACTCATTTCACTGGCATTCAAAAAAAGGAGTCAGTGAAAGTGAATGAGAGGAAAGCATTCACAGACATGTGAAAAAACTTAATCTACTCATGTACTCTAAGATAACTACAAATTCACTTTCAAAATGTTACTTTTTAACAGTTTATCGAGAGCTGTATGCTGCCAAAAACGTGTAATGAGTATTATCTAACCAGATTAAAATGAACAAAACAAATGTGCAATGAGATTATCAATACATTGTCATGGAATATTAATTATGTTGTAACTAGATCTTTAAATGTTAGCACGATACCTTTTTTATGATCCAATCCAGTATATTCACAAATTTCACAAATTCTGATATACATGGTTTCTAGACATGTATTGCACTTTGTTCCAGCAGAAGGTAATATATCTCCTGTTCATGCAGCTTTTAAAAGAGCAGCATCTCACAGGTTGCAGAATTTCCAGAATGCTGTTTTTTGTGCTATTGCTGTTTTTTTAAAGGGTTGTTAGAGGTGACTAACTATAATGGTGAGCAAAGTAAATTTCATATGCATTTAAAGAGAAAAACTTATTCATGCATATGCATATTTATGCAACTCAAAATGTTGTCTCTTTGTCCATTATATTAGTAAAAGGGTAATATTTTAAATTTTACTGCAGTGATCAAAAAATATTCAGAGTAGAGTAAGTTATTGATTTTTATAAAGATCTAATATATTTTGGAAACTTTATATTTAGTATACAGCTAAAAATAACCAGCTAATAACACATGAAATTGGCTAGTTTTCCTACTCTTTTTCAAAAAATATCACTGGAAATACTGACAAATTTGTGTAATGCTTGGTAAATTATTTTTAATATTCCTGTGAAATAATCAGAATCAAGAATCAGAATACTTTATTAATCCCAGAGGAAATTATGTGGTCACAGTTGCTCCAGGACAGTAAGAAAAGTAATTAACTTAAAGTTAAAATACCAATATTAAATAATACAATATATTACAAAAAAAAATCACAGGAACAAATCATCCTTTCTTTTCTCTCTCTACTCTGCTCTCTTTCTAGCCAGTCAAGACATACATCAATTGACCCTGAACCTGCTTCAGTCAGATGTTTCTCCCTGTTAAAAGGAGTTTCTTCCTCCCTTTGTCTACCAAATGATTGCTCAAGGAGGAATTATTGGGTTTACTCTCTATACTGCATACTGAACTTATTGGTCCCTTGCAATGACATATGTAATGTTTTGCAGATATATACATGACATGGAAAGGAAGTGATCCACAGTTGGGTAGTATATGTACCTGGGATTATGAAATCAGATCACAAAAACTGCTTCTGATCAACCAAGATTACATTTAAACTGTACAATGGCATTAAATGACATAGTCAGTGGTAACTTGATTGCATTTTGATTACATCTTTATAATATGGAGAGGCACATTCTTGTGTTGCACATTTTTGCGGTCAAAGCGATGGTGGCATCGAACAGAAAGGAGGGCTAATTTAAAGAAACTGCAGCTGCTTGAACTTTCCATCATAACACAACAAAATTATTTTCCCCCGCACTACAAAACAGTAAACTTGTCTAAGAAAACATGAACATAAGATGAGCTTTTAACAAGTTAATGAAGTTAATGGCATTAATTAGCGCCTTGTTGTAATTTGGTGCTATATAAATAAAACTGAATTGAACTGAATTGAAGTTAAAACTGTTTCAGGAGTTTTAAATTGGCATATTTTTAAAAATTGAAGGGATTTTCTGATTTGAACAACCAAATGCTGAAAACATAAAGCGCATTTAAGTAGCAGTCAAAAATATTTGTGGAACTCAAATGTTGTAGCTGCACCCATTTTTCATAAGGTTCAATATTATATCCAGAAGTAGTCTGATTAGATTAAATTTATGTAATGCTGTCTAATTTGTAAACAATAACTATGTTTTAAAGTAATCTGACCTGACTCAGCAAATAGCACAGCATTTTTAATAAAAATAATAACTATTACACATTTTTACCTGTGCACTAAATTTTTTTATAAATGCATCCAATATCTTCCACCTATGTAGTTGTCAGATTTCAACTTGGCCTGAAATTTGAAAAACACAGGAAAACCTTGTTGGAAATATAAATATATTGCTGAAAGCAACACATCAATATAATAATCACATAGTAGAATTGTTACCATTAAAAGTAGCTTGCAAAGGCTTCAGAAACCTCAAATATGGTTGACAAATATGACAGTTATGTCACCCTAGGACAGATTACGCACCCTCTGGTGAGGTTTTATATTTAAAAAAATTTTTTTTTTCTTAATATGTGTGCTTTTCCATGAAGATTGTTTTTCTCTTTCTTTTTTTACCTTTATAAAGATGCGTGCTTATGTGAGAATGTCTAAAAAAAAAATATATATATATATATAATTATTGGGTTGATTCTATTTAATCAACAACAAATGATACAACAAATAACTGTTGTTGGTGCTGTAGTAGCTGTTTTGTATGTATGTTCACTATTTGCTATTAGCGGTACATCTTTTGATTTGCTGACATTCAATTATTAGTACAATTGTAGCAGTTATACTAAATATAAGAGTTGAAAAGTGTGGAAGGTTTGTGTCATATCATGTTCTGGCAAATATTGTCTTGTTTTACGCCTCCTTTCACTGAACTTACAGTTAGAGAGGTGGAAAATCTTTTCATCTGGTGTGAGGCTCAGAACACAGGATTTATAGACAGTATCTCCTTGTTTTCTGGAAGTTCTTATCATAAAACAACTCTAACGTTAAATTGTCAAATTTAGCACGAATGATCTTGGCAGTGCTGCAGTCTGCTTCATCTCAGTGCTCGCTCTCTTGAGGAAAAGTCCAAAATATCTTCTGCTGTCTCTTACATGGATTAAGAGAATAAATATGTCCACTACCGTTGTGCGGGGAATTATTACAACACCAAGGCTTGTTTGTTGCCAGGATCACTGCAGAGAATGAAATGGTTGAGTGATGCTAGGGTCCGCTAGTCCTTCACCCCCTCACGCCTTGTCCACTTACCATGCTCAGGCACCTCCTGTCCTGCCCAGATCACCCAGTCCTCATCCGCATTAATTGGCTGTCAAAAATGTGCTGAATTAACGGATTAATGAGCGTGGATTTGAATCCTAAGTTTGGTGAAGGGGGGATGTTTCCCTGCCGTGGTGCAGGCTCCCCCTGCCTCCCCTCTTGAGTGCGCAGGCCTGTTACAGATATGCATCCAGGACATTTGAGCGGATTGCATTTCATTAGTTTGATTTGAGCAGACAGCACTAAGCTGCTGAGGGCTCTGTGCTGACAGCTAATTACAGGAATCAGCCTTGTCCACTGATAGAGAACAATGGGCTGGGATGAGCCCGCCTCGCCAGGGGGACCGGCCCTGCATACAGCTCCAGTATTTGGCTCCCATATAGTCCCCACTATGGAGAACAATTACTTGTGTTAAAGGAGATGGAAATCCTAATTGAGTGCTACCTTCCTCCTCAGCTCAACTCTATTTTGAGATAGAAAGAGAAAGAATGATGGAGAGATTGGAAAATGGCCTTTTTGGCAACCTGAATGCCACACCATCCCCCACATCTCCACTGCTACCACCACAACATCCTTATCCAGGCCGATCAGCGGGCCGACCACGCACATTGATCTGTCCGCTTCTGTAACTCCATCCATCTTTAAATCATCAACATTAAAACACGCCGCTCACTCATGTGAGCATTTTCCCCCTTAAAAGAGAATTAAATGGATTAGTGCAAACGTCAGTAAATTTAGCAGTGCATTACCCTTGCAACATTCCAAACGGCAGATCGCAGTCAGAAAACTGGATTAGCTGAGTTTCTGCTCCCTGCCTGCTATAATCTTTTATCAGGAATCACGTGTTTTTTTTGTTTTGTTTTTTTCTCTGGCCACACAAAGAAGTTTTCTTTTATTTTCATCTCCAAAAATCAACTTTGTTGGTAAAGCAGAGGAAAACTACTTTGGATCTTGTATGTTCTTTCAAGCCTCAAAACTGACGGTAGAAGCAATTTTTGACAAAACCTCTGTCTAGCCAGTGCTCCTCTGTCTTGTTTGGGAGGCATTGATATGGCCAGTGGCGAGTGGCCAGGTGCGCTGACACAGACTATTATTTTGGGAGCGAGTAGCACCATCTCTCTGCTTTTTGTGCCATTTTCAGGTCAGGCCTTTAGGTCATTTTCCCCTACAGATTCTACCAGTCTATTTTCTGGTCGGCTGATGGAAAGTAATGACTAAGAGGCTGATGATGGTGTGCTGGCTGTGCCTGCGTGTGACCATGTCATCTCAGCTCAGTGACAGGGCCTGAGGTGGCCAGCGTCTGCCAGGAAAGCACCAAGGAAGAGGCAGAGCCCAATGTCTGGTCCGGGGGGTCAATGTGAGGTGGCCCCCGCACTGACTGACAGGACACCGGGGTTTGTTAGGAAGATTTGTCCCTGCCGTGGATCTCCTGTCGGCCTGGTTGTGGCATTCGTGTCAATTTGCACCCCACGCATGTCGGCAGTCTAGTTGACAGGTGAGCAGCAGTATGGCGTCCTGTCCACCTAATTGTACCCCGCAGTCCTGCCTGTGTGTGTGGGTGCAGAGAGGATGGAGGCCCAGGCCTGTTAAGCGCCCTGCTTGCCCTGGCGGCCAGGCCCAGAGCAGCCTCCTCAGCATGAATGCAAGGTGAGGGCCTGTCGCTCTGTCAGCTGGTTGTCTGCCAACTGCAGAAGATGATGGATGCAGCACGATATGTATTTTGAACGTGCTGCCTGCATGCTTCCGTGCACATTGAACATGCATGTGCAACAACACACAAAGACCTGCTCACAGTGCTTGCACACAATAAATCAAACTACATTTACATGAAATCCAGAGAGAGCCAGATAGATACAGAAGTGCATTTATGTCATGCCTGGTGTATTCTTCAGGGAATCTGAGGCTTTGAGTGCAGAAGAGGGGGCTGAGGTAGAAGGTGGGGGGAGGCTGTAATTGTCAAATTGTCCATCTTTGAATTCCCCAAAGAACTTTGTATGTAAATATGAATCTTAAACAAGTCCTATCTTTTGTTTTGACGGTACATGAACAAATGTAGAAAAAAATATCACAAGACTCAAAAATACAGCCAGTCCTTACATAATTCACAGTTTCCCCATGTAAGCTGACTCCCTTAAGATTTAAAAAACCTGACATGTGTGACAGACAAACAACAAATGAAACCTTTCCTAATCGAGCATTTGTTTTCTCCAACTGTGACTTTTTTCTGAAATGAATCGATGATCTTTGCTTGTTTGATGAATAGTGCATATGTGTATATATGTGTGTGTGTGTCTGTGTGCCTGTGTATTTGCGAAGAAAGGTAGGGTGTAGTTGGGGAGGTGTGCCATTTCCTGGCTCACGAAGACCTCGATGCCAGCTGCGTGGGGCTGGTGTTGCTTCCTGGGGGCAGATGCCTGCAGTGTTGCCTCCATGATCCCAGCTCTGTTCCTGCACCAGCCCCTGCAGTCTGCTTCATACCCTGGGGGTGGGGGTGGT
>VUQS01048840.1:0-12044 GCA_015108495.1 Heterochromis multidens | reverse complement strand
GCACCCTGAACCAAAACGGCTACCACAGCATTCTGCAGCGCCATGCAATACTCTCTGGTATGTGCCTAGTTGGTCAGGGGTTCATCCTACAGCAAGATAATGACCCAAAACATAAGTCCAAGCTATGCCAGAACTACCTCAGGAAAAAAGAACAAGATGGTAAGCTTGAAAACATGGAGCGGCCAGCACAGTCTCCAGACTTAAACCCCATCGAGCTGGTTTGGGATGAACTGGACAGAAGTGACACACATTTATGGGAACTTCTGCAACAGATATGGGAAGAACTTTCTGAAGAATATTTTATTTCTATTGTAGAAAGAATGCCACGAGTGTGTTCAGCTGTTATATCTGCCAAAGGTGGCTACTTTGATGAGTCAAAAGTTTAGAATACATTTTGGTCTGTGAATTGACTCCATGATTTCTTTTTTAACTCCAATTGCTTATTTGTACTATGCTTTCATTTCAGAGTGCAATGAGACATTAAACTGCAGAATTTTCAATAAAAAACTGGAAAAATTGGGGTGTTCTAAAACTTTTGACCGGTATTGTATATGGAGTTGTGTGTTTTTTTGACTGTACTGAGGAAAATAGCTGTGCTATTTGTTTCAGATAATATTTGAACACTTCTGCAGCCGCAATTGCAAAGACTTATGACTAATGTTTACTTTCAAATCCTTAATGCAGTTGTGTTGTGATCATTATTTCAGTTATATTGTCTTTTATTATGCGTGATGTCGTTCCCTGTGTTAGGGTTTTAGTTTAGTTAACATGCCACTATGTAGCGATTATGTCAATGTTCTTGTTCAGGGTAGTTGTTTAAACGTTAATAAAACCAGTGTTACTGTAACTGTTCTGTATTATTGTAGGGTCTTTACCTTACAATATAAAGCACCTCGAGGTGACTGTTGTTGTGATTTGGCGCTATATAAATAAAATTGAATTGAACTGAATTTAATTGAATTGTGCTGTGTGCACATGAATGCAACAAAAATGACATGACTGTCTCTTAAAACATAAAGAATTTATTCACAAAAAATTGGTTAAAATAAGGTTGCAAAAGTTTTACAAACTTAACATTAGAGCTCTTTTACTTTGGTTTACTAGTGAATTCATGTGAATATATTGGCAAAAAAATAAGTTGATGTTAAATAATTTTTTAGGCAACAAGTGTTTAAACTTTTTTTTTTTAAGCAAGCTCATCAGTTTTTAGAGTGGAGATTATTTTCTAAGGATTTGGTTGAACCAAAAGGAGAGCTAAAAGATGTTAAACTTATACACCTAAAGACTGTCTGCTGGCTGTGTAAATAACTGTTTGCTGACACTTTTACCAACCAGCTATACAAATTTTGGCCATTGAGTGGACAAATAATATTAAAATTAAATGACTAGTTGCAGCTTTAAGAAGACGTACAGAAGTTAGGTTTAGTTATACCAACTTAAAGTAGGCCCATAACTGATGATTTTTTAAATCAATAAGTAATCTGTTGATTTGTTGACAAATTAATTATTTAGTCTGACAGTTATGGAGAACTCAGAAAGTTGGATACCAATGAAGAATGTTTTGTTTAATAAATTACTTTACACATTATTTATGTCTATTTAATTAATCAGTTAATTATTTTAGAAAAAGATTTGGGCCATTAAAGTAGAAATACTAGTCTTTTAGAATTTACTTTTTCTAAATAAAACAATATTATGCATCTATTCTAATGTTTAGCTTTAACTCCTGGGCAAAATTTTGAGATCTGTGGAGGATCTAATTTCAGCCACTTTTTACTGCTGCCTAGAGTTTCATCTGTCCAAATGGAGCATATTGTATAAGCTGATCAAATATTTTTTTATACATTACACAGCTGATATGTTTTGATATATTGTAGAAAAAGAATGTTTAAAAAGAGAGATGTAAAAGAGAGCAATAGTTTTTTTTCTGAATAGGAATAATATAAATACTTTCATAAGCTGTATGCAAAATCTTTCTGTACTTAAACAACCTTTCCTTTATGCAATTAGCAATAGCAACTTACATCACAATTATGTCACAAAGATTTAGATCGAAGTAAGTCAACTCTGCTAAGCCAAAAATAGATTGCTTGTATTAGTTTGGTTGCAAATAGCCTCCACTAAAGGCTCTGTCCATATGGCTCTGATGTTTCCATTGCTGCCTGTCTGCTGGTAACAATGGGCGTGTAACACGGCTTAGTATATAACATCCCTGATAGATCCTGTATTGATCTCTTTTTCTCTCACACACACTCTGTGTCTTTGTGGTCTGCCAGCACCCTGATTAAACTTCTAAAGCAGATTGCATAATACATGCAACAGAAGCGGGGCAGTGGAGATTTAGAACAGCACCCTCTCTCTCTCTCTCTCTCTGATGAAGGGATTCCATAAGAAAGGAGAAGGGATGGATTCAGGTCATGGTGGCTCTGGGAGCCAGTGTGAGTGATTAGACCAGACACACTCAGGCAAGTCGAGCTTGCTCAGTGTCTGGAGAGGAGGGATGGAGGCAAGTGAAGGAGAGACCAAGAGAGACCAGCCTGTCAACCCATTCCACTTGACTGCTGTTCTGTTTCTGACCAGCCTGTGTGCTGTTCCAAAAATAAAACACTATAAAGGAGTGGGCGAGTGCATGCATATGCAGCAACACTCCCCCGACTGATATATACACTTTCTAGCCACATTTAGAACAAGCACAAATGGGACAGTTTTACTATCTCGTGTCATTTGATCGTTTGATTCTACATAATCTCCAGTTTCTGTTAATCACTATGTATCTATAGGCCAAAATACACAAATTAGTTTTGTTTTTCCTACACATTCTTTTAGCTTTGCCCCTTTTAGATTTCTTTGGTTTTATTGATGATTTATATTATACTTAAATATTGAGATCAGTTTTTCTCCTATGCATGTTGCTAGATGTTGATTTGCCAGAGGGTTCAATAAATATACTGATACATAGTATTTTTGTTATTTCTTTTTTTTCTTTTTTTTTTTGGTGGGTCTGCCTTTTTAATGCACACTTGATCTGGATATTTTTTTTCCATTCAGTAATAAAAAAAAAAGTCTTGAGTTTTGATATTTTGCTTTCTTTCTGACATTATTCAAGATGTCTGATACTACTTGTATTACTGCATAGATCTAGATGCAGGTTAAACTCTGCTGAAAGAGAGAAGCAGTTAATGTAGATTGTCAAGAAATTGTTCCAGATTGTTGAGACTACAAAAGCATGATATTGATAAGTCTGTGCATGGCAGCTTGTTTAATTAGCATGTAATTAGAAGCAAGGGGGAAGCAGCTAGTCTTGCTAACTCTGAAATCATGGCCTTTTTATACTCTGTATGTTTCCTGTACATCACTAGAAATGTAAATACAGAAGCTTGTTACTTAATGAGCTACATGTAGAAAGTACTTCATAAATAAAGACAAATCTGTTGGACCAAAAGGAACATTTTTTTGTTTCCACTGCAGTGGAAACCTCTCACAACCCTGAATTGGATAAAGAAATGTAAAAAAAAAAAAGAAAAAAGAAAATGGGTGAGTGGATTGTCTGTTTGTACTAAAAGGTAATTTAAGGAGTCAGTTGTTCTGTTTCTCATGGTGTATATTTTGGGGGTTTTTTTAAGCAAAGGCAAAAATGTTAAACTTCAAGGTTCAAAACAGTAGTCAGCAAACCAATGGTCATTTTCTCAACTTGACACCATAAGCTAATGTTAAATGAAAACCAGTAGGCCCAGGCTATATTGTATTGTAGATAATCTTTTCTTGTACACTTCTTAAAACATAGCAACATTAGCTTGCAACTTATGCCCAGCTTGGCGTGGGAATTTCCACTTAGCCTTAACCAATACTACGGTACTATAGCTTCATCCACTTGCCTTTTCGCCTTTTCTTTGCTTATACCACCTGTCTTCTCCTGGATGCAAATGTTTAATATGAAATACACATTGCTGTTATGTAATCTTTGCTGATGTTTACTATTCTGGGGATTTTCATGCCATTAAATCAGTATCAAAGATCTCATTATGCATGAAAAAAAACCCCAAAACGAATGACACCGATAAAATATTCAGGAGCCGTCAATCAACGACAGCAAACTGCTTCTGAAAGTGTCATTTGGTGATGTTGTCACTGCATGGCATGAAAATAAATGAAGGGAGCACGCACTTTCTTCCCTCATTTTCCACCAGCCAGTCACTGTTTTGCTCCAAGCATCGAAACATGCTGAGTGTGCAGTGTGTGTGTGTGTGTACTTGTCTTACTTAAGTTGTGGGGACATACATTTTTGGTATACAGTTACACTGTGGGGACTAGCCTCTTTTATGTTGAAAAAAGACAACACCCCATAACTAAATCCCTACATTTTAGGGTGATAACTTGATTTAAGGTTAGCATAATGGTAAGACAATTGAATGTAAATCAATGTAATGACCTCTGAAGTGCTGTGTGCGCATGTGCTCGTATACGTACCCATTCTTTGTTACATAAAGACAGCAGCAGTAGTAGAATGGATGTGACCTTAGGCTCAGTAACTGGTTTACAGTGTGAGGTAGTAAAAGTGTAATCTAGCAGCTGAAAGGAAGACAGAAGCCTATAGCCCATTTGAATAGCTCCCTTTAGTGTCTTCATTATATGGTCAATTATCTGGACCTTAGATAAGAGCATTTTTCTACCAGAAGACGATAAAACTCAGGAACTACTTTTCCTGAACGTGTTCTGCACTGTGGGTAATAACACTCTGATAACGGAACATTGGCCTCTGAAGCTGTCCAAATGTGACTATAGGAAAAATGTGCAAACAGATAGAAAGTGAAGCGATTTATACTCACAGTGTTGTGTCACTGTGCTTCAGTATGGATGTTGGAGGTAACATATAACATGAGCTTGTGATTCCCTCTAGTGGAATTGAAAGTCTGCTGCACCTGTTGGTTACATGATTGCTAGAAACTGACACATTAAGAACTTCTTTCATTGATTTCTGTTTGCATACTGACTGCTTTTGTTTTGTTTGTTTTTTTATAGCGCTAATGGAGAAACACAGTGAAATAAGCATTATTAAGCATTATTATTAAACAAGTAGTTATGCAACTTTCTTATTATCAATTATGTAGAAAGTGACTTTTATGAAGCAGATTTGCGAGCAAATTAGCATCCACACAAGATTATCCAAGTACTTTATTTAAATTTCCTTTTCGTACCACTTTCTACTTCTACTCCACAACATTCAGGAGAACAACACTTTTCTTTTACAATTAGGATTTGCTCATAAAGGATAATAAGTCCTTAGTATACTGTAATTAATTATAAATTCAACAAACTGAAAGTTAATACAAGTAGAACTGAAATAAGAAGTTGAAAAATAAATTGATCGCTATTTTCAGTATCTTTAATTTTTTTTTTAATGTAGATCAGACCAGGGAAAATTTTTAACACCTTGAATTTTTCCAATCAGAAACAAGCTGAAGTGCTGAAAATTACTCTGCACATGCTCAGATGTTTCAAAAAAGAAAGCAGATTAATTTGAGGTGTAAAAGTTCATTTTCAGTATTTTTCTTCTGCTAATGTTTACATGATGGCAACTTTAAACTTAACATAAGTTAAGTTCTTTAGGTTTTTGAATGAAAAAAATGAAATAAAAAAACATACAAAAAAAAGACAAAAAACAAGTTTGAGGTGTTGACTTGGCCTCCAAATTCCCCAGATCTTAATCCAATTGAGTTTCTGTGGGATGCTAGATACCACAGCACACCTTCAGGGGTCTAGTGGAGTCCATGCCTCAACGGGTCAGAGCTGTTTGGCAGCAAAAGGGGGACCAACACAATATTATCCCTGTAATACATTTTCAAGCAATAAATTGCTTGAAAAAAATGCTGGATGTAGCAAATATGATACAAATTAAAACTCATATATGCAAATTAATATTTAATTTCTTTTTTTTTAAATTTGCCAGAGGGTTCAATAAACACTCCATTTTCAAAAAATTTGAATTTTCTGGCAATTATTTCATGGTTCAGGCTTTCCAGGGTTAGGCAGGTGGTCATAATGTTTTGCTTTATTGGTGTATGTCAGTGTTGACATACTTTACTCCTATAAAATTAATATTTTTAACTAAATTGAAATTTTAAGTTCAAGTTTAAATTGGTGTATTATAATAAATGAGTTTTTTTTTCTAATATAGCAGCTCGCTGATGAACACATCTGTTTAAAGTTATTTGTATTTGATATGTTCAAATAATGTTAGATTTTGACGGAAAGTTTGAATCATAAATGTCTGCATGTCTGAGTCAAAGTTACTTTCATTTTGATTTGCATGCTAAAGTAGTTTGAAGAACCAGCAAAACCAAACAGCAATACACTTTGGGAAGTTATAACAGTGACCTGTCATATAATGCCTGACTAAAATTAAGAAAAATCTTAAATAAAATAATTAGATATTGCAGCAGTAATGAAATTCCTTTAGGTTTACTGATATTTAAAAACTGTTGGTTCTGAAAACATTTTGGCCCTGGGTGTAGTTATGGTGTGTGGGCATACCTTCAAGCTTGCTAACCCAAAATGGCAAAAAACAGGAAAGTTGATGCTGAAAGCAGGCAATTTTAAGAGAGACTGGCAACTGAGAACTTATTTACTGTGTAAAAGAAATGCCTATGCACCCATTTTCAAGGAATAGAATTTGTGATTTCGATTCCAGTCACCAGATGAGATATAAAGTTATGCACTTGAAACAGAGGCTGTTGATGAACTGAAAAGCATGCAGCTGTAACAAAATATGCATCCTAAAGCCACATCTCAAAGGGATGGATCTGTAAATGAAAGTTTCTTCATAGCAGAGTATGGAAATAGCTCAGTTTTTCTGAGAAATTATAAATTTTAGGTTCATGCCAGAAAGTTTGGAAGTCTTGTACACGTACATTTCCCAATCAATAATCTGTAAGTTTTCAATTTTTTTAAATGGGACTTCTCACACAACTCCTTCATTCAGCTGCTTCCTTCAGGGGTCACCACATAAGATCATCTGCCTCCATCTCACCCTACAGTTTTGCGACGTGAAAACACCATTACATCACACACCAAACCATAACCCTTACCCCATAACCCTAACCCTAACTATAGCTCCGTAACTCTTACCCTAACCACGGTCACATCCTAACCCCCAACCCTAACCCTGACACTAACCGCCCCCTTTTTTGGATTTTTTTCATGAGTGGACATCAGCAGGTTTTTTTCTAAGTTGCAAAGCTATGACATCATTACAATGTGATTGGTGTCAGATGCAATGTTGATCCTGGATGAACATTATTATGTTGATCCACGAACAACACCAACACAAGGATATCAGACAGACTTACGCCAACCCTCTGCATGTCCTCCTTCACTACATCCATATTCAACATCCTTTGTCCAGTGTATCCACTACCCCCCCGTACATAATTTCCTCAGGGATTAATAAAGTATTCTGATTCTGTACATGTCAAAAACATCTCAGCCTTGGCTCTCTAACTTTGTCTTCAAACCACTGGACCTGAGCTGTCCCTCTGATATACTAATTTTTAATTCTGTAAATTCTGGTCACTCCCATCAAAAATCTTAGCATCTACTTCCACACAGCTATTGAGTTTATCATACAGTATTAAGGATTGGGAAAAAGCTAATTGTTGGAAGTTGGCGAAGTCATATCATGGGTAAGAAGCAATTTTTTTGTTGGCTTGTTTATGTTGGTCAAATTGCATGTGAGAAGGCTCTGACTTGTATTTTACATTAAAGTAAAGCAATAACATTAAAGTAAAGCAATAACGTATAAATATATACAGTGCTTTTTACTACAAGCCTCATTCACCCAATCATACAGCACTTTAATTTGATGCCTAAGTGTCTTGTCTAACAGTTATCCACACACTCACATGTCAGGGGAACACCTACGGTTCAGTATCTTGCCTAACAATACTTAAACATGCAGACTGGAAGAGGTGGTGATTGAATCAGTGACCTTCCAACTATTAGTATTTATTTTTAATGTAGTTTTTCATTTATTGTGCACAAAAATATACCAGTCAGATTACAGAGTAATGTAAATTGCTGTTGAATAATTAAATTACTAAAATGGAATCCTAATCTAACAACTCAAGTCGAGGAGGAGTTTTACAGGTATGAAAGGTGGGTAGAGAACATTTTTGATCATATTTACATTCATTGAATGCATTTAGTTTAGATTGTGCTCTGTGTTGGTAGCAGGAAAAAAATCTGAATGAAAACAAGCTGCAGTCAACACCAGAGGATGCTGTAGTTCATACAACCTCTTCAAATACAGAACAGCATAACCTGGACTGCACAGACAGAGCCAAACATACTGAGATCAACTTTAAACCCCACACTTCTGTCAGCTAGGTCGTCCCTACCTGACCTGGAATCAATCAAAGAAACAAACAAAAAAAAAAAGACATGCAATCAGCTCAAAACTTTAGCTTGAAGTCCCATAAGGAATTCAGGGCAGTACTGAATGGTGAAGAAGTCTTCTGTTACTTTAGTTGATTCTGGTAAGTCTTAAAAGGACTTGACTTTAATCAGAACCAAGCTAAATAGCATATTAGCAGAAGACGTGACGAATGCCTTGATGTGACGTAATCTGTTCCTGGCCTTCACTCAGTGATTGCCTTTTCAGACATCATCATCAGAGAGTCTGTCACATTTGACAAAGAAGGGCCTGGGGGTGAGGCACTTTGCTCAAGGCCACCTATGTTTGTGATTCAGGGAAGTGACAGCATTTATCAGTCATTTCAACTACCACCTACCAGCTTCAGACCTTTCAGCTGTGCCTGTTCCAGGATGATATACTGCCACGGAGAGCCCCTTCATCTCCAGTCAATGCGTGTGAGTGGCTACTGTATCTTTTCAATAGACATTTCAAATGATATGACCATAACAGATGCAGGTCATGAATCAAAGGTCTTAAACCACCCGGTTAGCTGATCTGTTCAACAGGTGCTACTGTCCGACTCTGTTCTGGATACACAACATGGAGGCACCACATAGATATACACACAGAGAGTGTAACTGGCTCTGCCGTCCTAGTCTCTGCTCCCTGTGTTGTCCTTTCTCCCTGATGCAAGTCTACATCTGAGACTCACGCAGACCACACCGACTATTCCGGCCTTGTGTGAACCAAGCTTGTGAACGCGGTGACCCCATCAAATCAGCAAAGCCCGAGAGAAAGCAGAGGGGGGGAAAAAATATGTGAGTGAAAATTCTGCACAGCATATCAAAGCATAACTCTTGTACCCTTTCAGTTGGCCCAGCTCAAATTAGAAAAGCATAAAAGTCTGTGAGTGCCTGAAAAATAAGGATCACACATGTTTCAAATATGCTGAATTTTAATTGATAATAAATTGTGCTTTTGTAGACCTCAGACGATGCATTGAAGTAGTTAAAGGTGTTTTTTTTAATGCACATAGGTTGGAAAATGAGAAGAGAAGAAAAATAATTGATGGCATTTGCGGTTCTTTTAAGGGTTTTTTTTGTTTGCTAGTTGAGCTAGTTTCCTCAGATGAACTGTTGGTTTTACCTGTGAATGCTTGGCCTCAATCCAAGCTACATTAAAGGGACAATAGTGTGGTGAGGAACGCATTATGAAGAACCCTGACTGTTATACTTGGTCCTTTATGTGCCACTGAAACAGTTTTGACCTGTCAGAATTAAGCTATTGTGAGAGTTGAAGAGCAGTGTTGCAGGTCAGTCTTATTTGCACATATCCCTGCTATTCATGCTTCACCTACAGTACCCTCCACTGCTAACTGTGAACACCACACAAGCATTCCCATTTCAGAGATACTGTGATCCAGTTGCCTGGTTGTAACAATTTGTCCATTGTATCTGAGGTTTGCAAAGGTTCATGATTCAAACCCCGACCAGGGTCTTTCTATGTGGAGTTTGCATGTTCTCCCTGTGCCTGTGTGAATGTATAGTTAAATGTGGCTTGTAGTCTAAAGTGCTTTGAGTGATCAGTAAGACTAGAAAAATGACTTAAATACCAGTACATCAGCTTCTGCGATGCCAATGATCTCTCAAACCACAACCATTTTTTAAACTTGTCCTTCATTTTGATGTCAACTACACAACTATGACTGTGCCTTTAACTGTCGTGATGTTAATTGCATTTACAAAATCCGTCCACCGAGACACAGTACTTCATTTGGGGAGTTAAAAACTGCTTTTAAACTGGGTGAAAAATGGTTCTGGCTGATAGCATCCCTTACTTCTAGTTCCCTTTTCTCAGTACTCAAGGACTGGACCACAGCCATGCCTTGTTTTGATATCAGCCATAAGTAGTCTTATGATAGAAAGCTGGTGTCTCTAGGATGACATACACAGACAAACACATAGTGTAAGACAAAACCAGTGCTCACCACACTGTAACAGCTGTTAAACATAATGGGTGCTCTGTGGAATCATCTCTTGCATTTTGACTAATTCTTCTACTATGCAGTCATTTTAATATGCATTAGTATTCTTCTTTTAAATTCTTTTTTTTTTTGTCCACGCAGAATTGGCCATTGAAAAACCAGTATACCCTGGTAATATACACACATATGTATAATCCAAATAAAGATTTAAAGATCTACAATTGTGGTCAGAAGTGTACATACACTCATCATGAGCATGAATTTTCATGATAAGTTTGGGCTTTTAATGATTTCTTTGAACTGTTCTTTTTCCAGGGTGGAATGATTGTATAGCATCTTTAATACAAGAACCGCCCCTCCTGCAACAATAGCAGTAGTGGCAAGGATGTCATTTCTTGAAGAAGTTGTTCATTTTCATCAAATGTTTCTCATTTTAAGTAAGATTCAACAAAACAAGTATTTAAGATTCATTTTTAGGGGTTTTAGTAGTTTTATCAGTGATTTAGATCATTTCATTACAGATCGTGAAGTTAAAATAGGCTGCACATTAGAATAAACTAATAAACAAAGGGTACAACAAATAACACAAAAGCTAACGCATTTAAAAAGTATAATTATTGGACTGAACAGTCAAAGTTTATCATCTAGTCCACATCTGCCTCTGATCATCAAACCTGCGGCCTCTCATCCAGCGTCCACTCCTCCGCCTCAGTCTGCAGCTTCACCTCAGGCTTGAAACTGTCTGAATTGGCTGCTGTGCTCTGGATTTCACTCTTTATTTGCTCCAATTAGCTCTCATCTTTTATCCAACTACAGTCCTCTATATATTTATTTGCCAATCACATCTAGCTAGCTCTGGCTAATGTTATAGCAGCCTTCACATCAAAATGTGTGTAAACACACATTACACAACTCGGCGTGCCACAGTAGTGGTTTTACATTAATTTCTATGGGGTCAAAATGACGTCCTCAGCCGTTCTAGGTATAAGTGGTCATAATTTTTTTTCCCTGGATCCCACACACCTCAAAATTCAGTATTTGATAAACAATCCCATTTTAGGAAAAGTCATGAAATATCAGATGATGGGGTTTTAATTTAACAGAGTTACAAGATTTTTAAAATGCCAAGAGGTCAAAATGACCCCGTTGGCAGTTCTAGTGTTGATGACTAAAAAATCAAGAATTGGGTGCACCAGTTTGAATTTATTTTGGAACTTCTCTAATCCACACAGGGTCACAAGCATACATGCAGGGTCAAAAATATATATACACCCCCTTTAATATTTGGTTAAATGTCCCTTAGCAATTTGCACCTTGGCCAGATGCTTTTGGTCACCATCAACAGGCTTCTGATTTAGTCAGCCACCAATTGTGCAAGTTCTCCCACTTAAAAAGATGAGAGAGGCCTGTAATTTTCATCATAGGTATACCTCAACTATGAGAGACAAAATGAGAAAAAAAATCCAGAAAATCACATTGTCTGATTTTTAAAGAATTTATTTGCAAATTATGGTGGAAAATAAGTATTTGGTCACCTACAAACAAGCAAGATTTCTGGCTCTCACAGACCTGTAACTTCTTCTGTAAGAGGCTCCTCTGTCCTCCACTCGTCACCTGTATTGATGGCACCTGTTTGAACTCGTTATCAGT
>VUQS01048838.1:1848-13264 GCA_015108495.1 Heterochromis multidens | reverse complement strand
AAAAATGAATTTAATCCATTTTGGAATAAGGCTGTAACATGACAAATGTGGAACAAGTGAAGCGCTGTGAATACTTTCCGGATGCACTGTAGACTCGACAAACAGGAGAGGTTTTTCCTGGATGAAGATGTTAAACTTTTTTAAATCACCTGGATTCCAGTCCTTGCAACTTAAGTGAAGCAACACAGACAAATCTGCACAGGCTTGTGGGTGACTATATTTTCCCAGATATACATGTCAGTTTAGGCAAACATGAATTACAGGTGGTAATGTTCCTTCAGGATACCCATTTCCAGCTCCATATTTTTATTCTTGGACTCTACAAAAGTAGTTTTTTCATTATTCAAAGTTCCTTATTTGTCTTTTACAGGACCTTGCTGCAGCCCCTCAGTTAATCCTGTCTAAAACCAGCTGCCACACTTCCTTTAACCCAAGTTTCTTCTGACTGGCTGCCCCCTCCTCTAGTTTCTGCAAACAGAACTTCCTCTGCTTGTTGGTGTGGAGATTCTGAAAGCAAATTGGAAACTTGCTAAAGAACACAATTTCTTTTTTTCAATTGGAAAAAGTCATTTCTCAAATCTATCCTTATGTTCGAGCCTGAATCCAATTCAGTAAATGACAATGACTGAATTGACAGTACAAACATCCACAGCAATAAAGATTACAGGACAGCCCTGTGCAGCAAATATCCTAATATTATATTAGAACATAATGTTGGATTTAGTTTTTTAATGACAACCTTTATAAAACCATGAGTATATATATCCCTGTTAATAGATGTTTATAAGGGAAATGCACTAAAATGCTGATAAAAGTAAAAAATGTTTGCTGTCAAGAAATACCAAAGGTAACGTAACAAGCAAAATTCTGCTGTTTTTAAGTGTCTACACCATTGTTTCAAACTGCTTTTATAAATGTATGAATAGCTTGCATGCATTAGTAGAAATATAAAGAACACCCTAGCTAATTCATAAATAAGTCCATTGTCTTCAATCAAATTGTAGTCATAACCCATTTGGTCCATAATATTTCTGTGACATAAATTAGATTGTGTTTCTGACTCCTCAACATTGTCATTTGACATTAGCCTAACTGAAAATTCTGTGAAGTGAATAAATAAACAAGCAAACAGTCTTTGGCTGTTGGTTCAAAAAAAGAAAATCCACTACTGTCTTGTGCTTTTTTCTTAGAAAAGACAAACTTAACTTTCCTTTTCAGAGGGGCAGGTCTGACTGTGAAACCGCATGCTCATTGGCTAAAGACTTGTGACGCCAATGCCATTGAGTGTGCAATTTTTCATGTTCATGTTCATGTTTCATGTTCAACCCAGCGGTAAGAAAAATTTTAAATAGTGCAACACAAGCCGGAAATGGAGAATGGAGAGGGTTTGCTTTCAAAATAAAAGTTGTCTGTGTCGCACTTTTCACGGTTTCACTACAGCTCGGAGAGTAGCTGGACAGTGTTTGTAGATAAATCCATCACTTCCAGTCAAACTACAACTGTGGCAATATGCGAGCGACCAAAGCATTCACAATCACCAACCAGTTGGGGAATTCACATTTTTCCCTAGCAGCAGGTGGTTGCCAGGGGGTCACTGACTGGTCTGTAGACCTGTGTGACTGGAGCTTATTCACTTGACCCTACATTGTCGCATGTCCACAATAGCGGACAAGTTAACATCACGTGGTTAGTTCTTGCGTGTCTGCAAAACCTCAATAGGACCGGAAGTCTTTTTACAAACATAGCTATCACCATTTGCTACTGTACTGGCAGAGATTAAATCTCACCAGCAGGTGGTGCCATTTTTGGTGATATGTTCAAATTTTATGTGAGCAGCCAATCAGGACTCAGCAAAGCCAGAAACAGGAAAAAACTCAGAAGTGCTCTCACAGTCGAAAGTTGGAAGAGTTCAGAGTCATTATCGTTCCATCTAGATCCATCCTTCTTTGTTGCTTTTAGAAGCACTTCCTGTGAGTATTTTAAGTTTTTGACATGTCTTAAAAAAAAATTTCGATGATCTTTTTGGTACTTTAAGTGCGTTACGTGGAAGACAGTTTAGGTTTAATTATACCTTGTCTGCTTTGCATTCTGTTAACATTTTAGATGTGCAGCACTCTTCATGTCTAATACATATTTGGGCAGAACTGCCCAAATGGAAGCTCCACACATGTTTTATACCATCTATGGGTTTTATTTACTCAAGCACAACATTTATTTTGGTTTAACAAATGGCCAGAAATAACAGGAAAACGCACAACCTTCTGTTAAGTACAGTAACAGAGATTCATTCAACTATGCAAATCAGTCGTGCTTATGTGTGTAGTCATCCCCCTAAAGCGGATTTTGAGCCAGAAAAAAAACCCTGAATTGTATTCTGTAAGTAGTTTGACGCTGTTCTTTTTTCTTTAACCCATCAAGGACTAAACTTTTGTCCTCTTTTAAATTAAAAACCTGGGCTCTGGGAGGTGATGGTTATTTGATGACCCCAAAGTCCAGCCAGCTCAATGTCTACCTTAGACAGACCGAGACTAAACATTGCAGGGTTTTTCAAACATGAATATCCAATGAGAATTCAACTCAGCTCTCGCAGTTAATTAACTCTCCCTCATCATCAACTCTGTCAGGCACAACATCACCTATTTCCAAGGTGCAAAGAGAAAAGCATAAAATGTGAAGAGGTCACAACTGCAGTTTTATGTAGTGCAACTATGGATCTTCTGCAGTTTGACTTGTTCCACGTGAATCGGAAAGCTAACTACTAATTTGTTCATTTATTTTCCTCCTTTAGCCTGTCTTCACTACGCTTACACTTCACTGGGATCATTAATCTTCATCTGTGCTTAATTATGTAAAACAGGGTGACTTAGTCTCAGGAATCCAGCAGGACCCATGGGACACCTACTGTACCTTCCCACTGTGGCTCCAGAAAGGGAAGAGTTTATAAAACCTAGGCTGGAGAGTACAGATCCTGTAATAATATATGTGACAGCTTTATCTTCATCTTCTGGTGGTAATTTAATATGCTGAAGTTCACTGTGTATCAATATTTGGCTGAGATAATTTAAGAAAGTTTGCTACACAGGAAGCCAGTATTTGAGCCGTGGTGACGGAAACCTCAGTACTGTACTTTTAATCTACATGAAACGACTGACAACAGCTTTGCGATGCTAACATAAAAAATAACTGACTGAAACAGACACAGAATGGGGATCAGTACGGGACTGAAGGGACATAAATAAAAAGAATAAAAATGTCAGTGACATTTTGTGTATGGTGATTCACATTCACAACACTGTCCCCTTGTTACTATACAACTACATGCGAGCAGTTTCTCCATTTAAACGGGTTAGCCTTAAAAACTGAAGACTGCTCCATTTGGCCTGGCGGGTCAACTCACTGCAAAAGTCAAAGGGCAAACAGACCACGGGGGATGGATGCTTCTTTAGAGACACAAAAGCGAGCGTGTGAGACAACAAAAAGCAGATGAAGGTTGAATCTTGATGGCCGTTTTAAACACAGGACAAACCCGTGTTTGCTCCCATAATTGGATTCACCGAGCATGGTTCACAAGGCTGACAGTGGCAAATAGTTTGAGATTGAGGATGATTGTCTTTTGCTGTAATGTTGATCAAACAATAACTGATAACTACAGTGAGAGAGGAAAAAAAATCTAATCAGCTTAATTAAACACTGAGGCTGACCAGCAAAACGTTGGTTTTAATCGCGTGGGCCACATGAATGGGTTTAAACTGTGAGCATGAGACCCAAATGAACACTGTGAGACGCTTAAAAAAAAAAACGAAACACTTCAAGTTTGGCTACAAGTTCCTGTTCGACTTAAAATGTCAAGATCAAAATGACTCAAAATCATTTGAAGTCTTGGCAATAGGACTACGGCTGTAGGCAGGTGTTTCGAGCCGTTTTCACACATGCACTGCAGACAACACCGAGGTGCATGCGACGACGCAAACATTACATGCAGTCGGACTGGGTGTAAGTCTATATTCAGCCTGCCAGCTCCCCAAGTAAAAAGCGTGAAGTCAGGTTGTACCAATGTGTGAATAGTACAGGTAACAGTATTCATCGCTAGCAACTGGGCTATTGCACTGCATCCTGCAGCTCTACCCGGGCAGCTTCCTCGCCTAAACCACACGGAGCATTTCCAGTAGCGTGAGCACGGCTGAAGTGGACTATTTCCTTCTGTGGCACTACATGTGAGAAAGGTTTCACTGTCCAAAAGCTGGTGTGAAAATGGCCCATGACTGATGACTATATAATATATTGTTAGCAGTATGCAGCATTATGGCAACCACTGCCTTATAGCAGGTACTGCTTCTTACTGTTTAGTGTGCTTCTGTTATTTATTCCCCCTTTTTGTGCCTGGGAAACAAAGAAATCCTCATTGTAAAAAATACTGACAAAATAAAGTCTTTCATCCCGCACAAAATTGATGTGACCAGACAGATAAAAGCACCATTAGTAAATGTCATATTATTTGCATATAAGCCAATGGTAACCAGCAAGGGCGATACTGTGCAACAGTCAAGAACCATTTTTCTAGCATAGGATATGATGTTCCCCCCTTTTTTAATATGTTTTATGCCTGTGAAGCCCTTTGAACCTTCACATGTGATACTGTTAAATTAAACTGAACTGAATCGATGACAGAATAATAATTTGTAGGTTTGCTTTTATACACAAGAACATCAAACATTTGGGGTTTCTAGGTTCCACTTTTTCCTTAACAATATTAAAAATGTAATAATAATAATAATAATAATAATAACTAGACATCTTTGGGTTTTTACCTTGATGTTTTCCACTTTGCAATAGACAGAAAGATTAATAAAATAATGCAAGATGAGCAGGTCTAACAGCTACCATCAGCTCACCTTATTGAGCAAATCTTGACATCTAGCCACGGTCACAGAGTTCTTTTTAACTCTCTCTCCTACAACTTCATTGAAACAGTGGAAAAAAAAAAAAAAAACTTTTTATAAAGGTTTTAATCAATACTTGCAGAGTGTCTCTCCTTGCTAATATCACACCACGACTGTATGCTGCATCTGTTAGTGATTGGTTTACATTTATAATGGCCGTAAACACCGGATTTCGTGGATGTGAAATTTCAGCTGCAGTGCGCAGAGAAAAGCCATCTCAAGATAAAACTCTGTTAGATGATATAGGACTATACATCCATATTTAGAAGGCCTGACACAATTTATATTGTATCTTGGAGAATCAGTGTCAGGCTGTGTGTCGTAGCGCACAATCTAAAAACAGACTAAAAGTGGAAACAGCATTAAAAGCAGTCAACAAAAACTTCATTCAGCCCACATATTCATCATAAGGATGCCAACACATTGGAGACTATAGATTGCCTTATACATGACCTGCACACCCACTCAAAGCAGGAAACATGGATATTGCATTTCAACTCAGTGGAGTCTGGTAGAAAAAAAAAAAAAAAAAACACAGGACACCCAAAGCTTGGTGTTTGTGAGTGGTGGCAGGCTATTTATAGGCTTACTCCAGTCAGGGAGATAACTCTTTCCTCATGTTGTGGATCGGCACTTCACAAGGGTGAGAGCAAGAAGAGGGGGCACTCAGTATTGACACAACAGTGAAAGTGACACAAAGTGTTTGAAGTTGAAGTAGTTTCCGCCATAACTTGGTGCCATCGGGTGCCTAGCTACTTACAAAGTAAGAGATAAATACATGATAATGACAAGAGATATTCAACAACTTGAACTGGCACACCTAAGGAGGCGTGACACACCCATTTTACACAGAAGATGCTTCTGCTATCTTTAGCCAAGTATGTGACGTTGTCAAGAGTGAATATTTGAATGCTGCCACAGCTCATAACATCACTGTTATTCATAATGCTGTCCGGTCAGTGACCTGCTGCAGAACACCCTTGAAATGAATGGAGGAAATGAGTGAAACATCAGCTGCTGCTGCACTTTTTTTTTTCTTTTTTTTCGTTTTTTTTTTTTGCTGCTGAAAAGTTGAAAAAGCAGTATCTCAAGGGAAATCATCTAACAAAATGCATGTCTGTACCTCCTAAACACAATACACAGTTCTGACAGTGATAGAACACATGTTTGGTTTTTACTGACTGTGATGCACACAGGCTGCTTCACATCTGCCTAGAGGGTGAGTCTTCAAATAGTAAACAGCTACTGCATCCCTGATTAGCTCAAGTTACAGTCGTGGCAATACTACAGTAATAACAAGCTACAGGTTATCTTCCCACTGCCATGCATACACAACAGGCATGAAACATGAGAGAGAAAGTGGGTCACTGCATATGTTGAACACGTAAGCCTTAAAGACAGATCGGTATACGTACCGAGGCCCCCCGGTTAGAATGCAGTATAACGGTACAGTAGCTGTTCAGGCTACAGCACGCGACTTGACACATACGAGTCGTGACCAGCTTAGATGTTATTTAGCATGACAAAAGACACGGAGTTGTCCGTGTGGAGAAAGAAAACCAAGCCCGAACTAGGCAATAGTGTGAAGAGGCAGCACTGACAGACTGTGTTTATCAATGGAGAAACTCACATCCTCGAACAGGGATCCAACGTTGGCTGTCACCAGCAGTATTCCTGTGCCTTGCGCTGCTGTCAGCTTCCCTGCCATAATTCTCTCTCTCTCTCTCTCTCTCTCTCTGTCTCTCTCTCTCAGGTGGGTTGTGGACTTGTATAGCGGACTTTAAAGGTAAGAACCTTCAAAAATGAAACGCAGAGAAGAGGCCGGTGAATGTCTCACGGAACTGGTTAAAACACTGGGAATTTGCGACTGGAGCCGGGGTTGAGGCTGCTTGGCTGGAGCATATTTTTTCAGCAGTGGCCGTGCATCTACTAGGAGTTGCTTTGCAGTAGAAGGTCCGTTGGTGGTGGTGGTGGCGGCGGTTTAGCGTGCTGCTTCTCGCGCTACTTTTTCACGTTCAGAGCCATCGTAAAAGTTTCGGTTTTAATCCACGGCGAGTGCCTGCGAGCTCTGGTTCACTCCAGCGACGAGTGTTTCCCTGGCTTTTGTGCAGTGTAAAAGTCTCCCTCCTAAAGCAGGACGCTTTGCCAGGACCATTGCCTTCACTGTTTAGAGAGGATAGGCTGGAGTCCTTCAGTGCTCTGACGTCACCGTGCCAATGGAAACACGGGGCCGTCTTAAAGGGCCAGCGCACCGTAAACACTACAGCGCTGCATCTAAAGGCACGGCATCCATTATCGGACACAACCGGTCTACCCCAGAGTGAATGTCTGTCTTTCTCACTTTGTCCTGATATGCTGCTTGTAAAATTGATTGTAATTTAGAATAACTGGCTTGTTTTTGTTTTTTTTTTGTTTATTTTTACCATTTCCATCTTTATGTACATTATGCACAGTTATTCTTCCTTACATTAAAATGGAAATAGCCATATTGCAAGGCTGATTTTGTTTCCAATGAACCACAACAAGGTGCAGAGACATGCACCTTGTCTCACCAGTTTCCTGATTGGTGATGTAACATTTGACTGCAATCATACCAGAACTTTGGATGAATTTCCTTTTGGCGGAGATGATGTGCAAGGCTACAGTTAATACTATGAAGCTCTTTGAATAAGTTCAGGCATGTCAGGCTACTCTCAAAGCATGAATTAGGTGTAACTAACATGTTACTAGAAGAGCCATTTTTGCTAACATATAGTATATTGTCAATAGTTTTCTTTATTACTTTTTTCTGCAATGTTACTTTTAGCTGATATATCATTATATCATTAAAAACTAAATTGACACATTTGCAAATAGAGACAAATATCCTTCATGAAAGGGAAGGTTTACAAGATCATCCATGCCACAGACATCAGCTGCACAGGCTGAAGCTGCACAGGTTAATGATGCCAATCAACCCTGTGTGAAACAGCTGCTAACCTGGCAGTTTGTAACACCTAATAAATTAAGACTTGGACACACACACTAAATTTTGTGATTTGACACAAATATATATATTTTTTTTAATAAAGTTTTAATAACCTGGTTAATGTCCAAATACAGAAACACATAACATGACACACTCAAACATGAGGATGTGTTCAGGTAAACTGTACATTCCTCTGCTGACAGCTGATAATTAAGGCACAGGTCTAGGGGCAGAGGCCAATGTCAAAGGTAAAGCAACTCAGAGGGACACAAATATAATTTTAACTCCCATACCACATGGGTGACAATACTAATAGTTATAAATAAGTTTAAAGTAACTTTGAGAGATATTCGGCCACTAGGAGGCAAAAAGCCAAAATAAACCAAGTCACTGAACTGGCCCTCTGGACCACGTTTGTGCCGTGGTGCCTTTTGGAGCATTTTTAATAAAATTAACTGTGCTCTAATTTTGGTGATTCTGGTATTTTATTACTCTGTTACTTAGCACTTATTAACTAATATTTGTGTCCGAGCATTACATCCATACAGTCTATAGATGTAGCTTGTTAGCTAAATTTGCTGGCCTTATTTGATAACTAAGCACTCCACCTTCTCATCAAAATATGGTCAGTTGTGGCTCCAAAAAGAAAAAGAAAAAAACAAAACAAAACAGCATGGCAGTGGCCAAAACGCGAACAATGATGCTACGTCCACCTTTTATATACAGTATATGAAAGAAACAGCTGTTATCATGTTCTCACATAAGTTTAGATTATATTAGGGACTCATTTGCTTTAAATAAACTATCATTGGTTTTGGTTGTGGAACCTAGACATAAAAAAACTGCAAGCACCAAAAACTCTATCAAATTACTGAGATAGTTATTCATTGCTAACATTTAAATTTTTGGTTGTCTTTAACCTCAGCAATTGTGATGGACAGGTTGACAAATGAGGTCAGGCAGAAGTCTTCGAGCTATGGTGTTGGCAAACAGCATTGTGATCTGTAGTGAGAGTAGGGATCAGGTGGAAGAGAGGTGGAGGTATGCACTGGAGAGAAGAGGAGTGAAAGTCAGCAGAAGCAAGAAAGAATACATGTGTATGAATGAGAAGAAGGCGGGTGGAAAGGTGAAGTTGCAAGAAGTAGAGGTAGTGAAGGTGGATAAGCTTAAATACCTGGGGTCAACCATCCAAAGCAAGGGACAGTACACAAGAGAGGTGAAGGAGAGAGTGCAGGTAGGGTGGAGTAGGTGGGGACGAGTGTCAGGGGTTATTTGTGACAGAAGGATAGCAGCAAACGTGAAAGGGAAGGTTTACAAGATGGTAGTGAGACCTGCTATGATGTATGATTTGGAGACGGTGGCACTGACAAAAAGACAGAAGGTGGAGCTGGAGGTGGCAGAGTTGAAGATGCTAAGTTTTGCTAAGAAGGGACAGAATTAGAAGTGAGTGTATCAGAGGGACAGCTCAGGTTGAGCAATGTGGAGACAAAGTTAGAGAGGCAAGGATACAGTATATTGGGAAAAGGATGTTAAATATGGAGCTGTCAGGCAGAAGGAAAAGAGGAAGATTACAGAGAATTGGATGCTGGAGATAGGGTGAGATGGAGGCAGATGATCCACAGTGGTGACCCCCTAAAGAAAACAGCCAAAAGAAGATGAAGATGAAGAAGGTTGCCTTTGACCTTAGGTCTCTAAGCTATGACAGTGTTTTCTGGTATATATAGTAAATGACTGAAAGCTGGCCCCCAAGCTGAAAACAAAACCTTTAAAGTGGGTGGTATTAAGTAACCAATCTAATTAAACTTGCAACCAGCTAATGTAGGGATTCAAGACAAAATTGTTTGACTTTTATGATTATGACTGCATCTCTCATTACCATTGGCAATTTACTCAGTCTGCAATCCAGTGAATGCATAACAGTATATAGCTATCAAACCAGTCTACTAAGCTTGGCTGGCAGCCACTAAAATTTTTTTAACCTGTCATGTTCCAACATGTTGTGCTACACAATTCAAACTATAATTACTCTTTCCATTGCGTGTGTGATCCTTCCACAGACACAGACACCCCTTGCCAAATGTGGATACTCACTCTTTGATCTAAAGATTTCCTATTTAGGTTTTGGCAGGAAGAGTATGGAAAATTTCACATTAACACACTGCAAACCAGATCAGTGTGCATGGCTGGATTTTGCCAAGGGTTCTTAGACACATGGCCACATGTAACAGATTATTGTGAATGAGAATAGCTTATATTAGACTTTTCTTTTCCTGGAATCGCAAAAACCTGTTTGTTGAAAACCTATTGGTCATCCAGTGTTAGCTCACCTGTTTACTGACCTCAAGCTTAGTGGGAAACTTGAATTACCCCAACTGAACATGTGTACATGATAGGGTCATGCACACGTGTTTGTATGCACCAGGCTGGCAGTTGAATTCATCATCCAAATTTGAAGACAGAGAAATTCTTTCTGTCACCTTTTAGCTTCTCAAACATCTGGCAGAAACACAGTGTGACTCCTCTGCATCATTCATAGATCATCATGTATTAATTACACGCTTTCTTTTCACGCAGCATGATGTGATCTCCCCTGATGGGTTTGAATGAGCCCAGGACCATAAATAGCCCACCCTCCTCAAAGGTAGTTTGAGGTCAACAGCTTAGGGCAGGCACATGACAAGCTGGATAACAGTGCAATGAGCTCCTGTTCTCTAAGAGGTAGTAGAATAAGATCTAACCTCACTGAGTAAGCTAATAAAAAAAAAGTTTAGGCCTTATTAGAGTGGCTATGTTTCATTGTATGTGAATTACACTGCATGTGACTACAATTACTGAGCGTCCAGCTGAGCAGAGATGACACAAGGGAACAGTGGCGGTCCTCAAATGATGAAAGGATGGCTCATATGTTATTATGTTAACAGCATCAGGCAAGTGTGGCTGTGTGTTTGGGAAGGGGGACCGTGGTCACGGCTCACTAACAGTCTTTAAAGAGAGGAGAGAGAGGTTATTGCCAAAACGAGAGAGCTCACAGCTGTGTCTGGCATGGGAGAGTACGCGCAGGCGTGTGTGTGTGTGTGTGTGTGTGTGTGTGTCTTTGCGATTTCCCTGTTGTCACTTACTTGCATGAGTGTATGTTTATCTTTATGGTGTCTCGCCATGTTCTGTATGCGTGAACATGATATGCCACAAAATAACCATAATCAGTCATTCAGACACAAGGATAATGATAACATTCAAAGGGAAGAAATTAGTTCCAGTGTTATTGTGTGTGTGTATTCTGAAGTGTGTACGTGCACAGGGCTTTAGTTAAAAATGGATCAGAGCACAAAAATATAACCGCACTACTGCAGACAACTAAGTAGCGTTTTGGGCATGTCTGACTGGCTAATGTTTATCATAAAGTTCACATTTTGTTCCAGTATGGGTTTAGAAGAAGTCATGCTGGGCGTGGTTGACTGAGAGTTAATAGTTTTCTCAGGGGAAAGCTGAAAGAATACAAAGCCTTAAA
>VUQS01048836.1:14674-26030 GCA_015108495.1 Heterochromis multidens | reverse complement strand
GAACAGGTACCAGCAGAAACATTTTTCTTTTATCAGGGAGCAGCATAAACAGTCTATATTTAGTAGCAATTGCCCCTGTTAGAGTGAGGTGAAGTGGTCGAGCACAACAACAACAAAAGAAAAGTACACAGCTGTGATTTACTGTGCAGGGGCCTCTGGAAGAGATTTAAAATGAAAATGTCCATGTAAGAATTTCATACCTTTCTCCATTTTTCTGTCCCCGCCAGTTCTTTTACGTTCCGGTTCATGTGTGTGCTGCAGCAGTCTTATGCTCTCATTGGTTGAGACGCGTGATGACGCCCATCCCAAGCCTGTACATCCCACCACCTGTGACCCATGTTTTTGTGTATTCAGAATGAGCTCTTAAAATAATAATAATAATAATAATAATAATAATAATACCCTAGGGGGCGTATCCCACTTAGACCTTGGGACTTCCAGGTATACTATGCCAGCCACTTGGTTATGGCGTTTGCCCTGCCTGCTAGCATCTTGCATCCTGGATTGTCTCAGAGGCCTCATCTTTGCACAGCCTGCACCTGGGGTCTCGCCTGGTGTGGTAGACTCCAGCTTCTATCGATCTTGTGCTTAGAGCTTGTTCCTATACTGACATGAATAGTGCCTCTGTGCTGTCTTTCAGTCCAGCTTTGTCCAGCCATTGGTAGGATTTTTCGATATCAGCCACTTCTTCTATCTGCCGGTGGTACATGCCGATACAGTTTCTGCTGCCTGATTCACTAAGCTGATTCACTGGTATTCACTAAGCACATCATCAGTTGTGGCCATGTTCCTGATGTACTCATGGATGTTGTTTCATCTCCACTGTCCATTGTCCATTTATGGATGCGTGTTCCAGTAGCCCACTTCTCATCAGTATGTTCTGGTTCCTCAACAACTGACGCGGACCTTGTTAATCCGGGTGACGTCCGAGCCGGTATGGCTTCAATTATATGTCTCTCACTTACTGGATGTATGCCCTGGTCGGGATTCAAACCCCGAAGTCGGGTAGTGTTTCCACTACGCCATCCAGCTGCTATTGGCCCTTCGAGCCAGAAATGAACCAGCGACCTAAGGACATAAAGACAAAACATATATAATATACAACATATACAACATATACAACATTTTTCCATTCTTCTATTGTCCAATTTTAGTGAGTCCATGTGAAGAGTGGCACCTGATGGTGAAGAGTGGCACCTGATGATGTGGCCCATCTGTGCCATGTTCAATGTGTTGTGTGTTCATACATGTTTTTCTGCATACCTTGTTTGGAACGGGTGGTTGATTGAGTTACTGTTGCTGTCCTATCAGCTCGTAGTAGTCTGGCCATTCTCTTCTGACCTCTGACATCAGCAAGGTATTTTCACATAGAGAACTGCTGCTCACTGGATATTTTCTCTTTTTCAGACCATTCTCTGTAAACCCTACAGATGGTTGTGTGTGAAAATCCCAGTAGATCAGTAGTTTCTGAAATACTTAGACCAGCCCGTCTGACACCAACAACCATGCTGTGTTTAATCACCCTTCTTCCCCATTTTGATGCTCGATTTGAACTTCAGCAGGTCATCTTGATCATGTCTACATGCCTAAATGCTTTGAGTTGCTGCCATGTGATTGGCTGATTAGATATTTGCCTTAACGGGCAGTTGAACAGGAATACCTAATAAAGTGGCTGCTGAATGTATGTAGCATGACTTTACTGGACTATACAATAGTTAGTGCTATATTCTCAGATTGTATATATTTTCTTTGTCTGTTTTCTGATGCATATAGTTTCACGAGTATCATTTTGCTTTTCTCGATTTCAGCAATTTTGTAAAGTTGCAAATAAATCCTCTACATTTCATTTTTATGTCTGAACACTTTTTACTCTACATTAGACCTAAATTTTTGCAGTAATCTTTCCAAAGTCAGTGAGGTTTTGATAAAAGTAAAAAACCATTTGGTGTCTAAGTCTTAAAACAGTGGTGGAAGTGTTTTTATTCATTGGTCACGGAGTTGAAGTGATTGACTGACTTTTCATGTTTTGACATATGTGAAAAAAGTTTTGATTGTTTTAGTGTCTTTTGCACAGGTGAGTCAGTGTTATGAAAAATGCCTTTACTGTTTTGAGAACTGCATTAAGAGTAGTAAGAATGACATTCCTGCTGTGAGAATTGTACCAAAGCGATTGAGGAAAAACTGTAATTTAAAGATCACAAATAGCTCTTTCAAACTATATATGACCATTTACCATTTACATGTATATTTTCATCATCTCCTTCTCATTATATCTTTCTCCTCCCTCTCTCCTACCTCATCCTCTTCCTCACCTCAAGCCTCATCTCCTGAACTGAAGTCAGGGCTCTAACACATACAACCGTGCATAAACTTGCCCATTTGTTCCTGATATTGTCACAATTACTCATTGTCACCAGATTAGACATGCGACCTTCCCATCTCTGACAGCTGACAACGAGCCAACTAAACAACAACAACAGCTGGTTATAAGCTAACATTATGCCAGTTAATGTAAGGCTCGAAAGTCCTAAAATTTGTTTGATTACATTCTCACATTGTATGAGAGTTTATTTGCTAAGTGTCCGAGTCCAACAGTGTTAGATCCGCTTAAAGACAATTTCTCATCACCTAACACCAGCAAAAACAGCAGTGCATACTGACAGGAAAGTTCAGGATATCCTCAACAACTCACCTCAGTATCGCTGTCATTGGACAGAAGTGAGCTTCACTGACTCATCGACTTGTATGAGACTCATTTCACAAGGTAAACGAGGTAAACAGCCTACACTCACTACAGATAAATGGTGGCCAGAGTTATTTGTCCTACAGCGGCCACCATAGCTAGAATTATGCACTTGAAATGGGAGGGGTAAGAAAACAAAATTCAGTTGACTGCAGTCTGCAATCTAATGACATCTAGTGGTGAGATTTTACAAACTGTACCTTTAGACTAAGCATATGTTAAGCATCCCAAGACTGGTTGTACCAGAGTAACAAATGATGCTGGTTCAACATCCTATCAATCCCTTAAAAACACAGGTGAAACTGTCAGAGGAATTAAGACATGAATCACTCATTTCTCTTTCAAAATTTTCTCAGCGGAGAGGGCGGAGTCCCTCACCTTAGGAAACCCAGGTGCAACACCTCAGAGCACATTGGTTCTGTTCTCCATTTCCATCATGAAGTAAAAATAATAACCTTCTGTTTTCACAACAGGTATAATTAATCACTTTGGCTCTTTTACTTAATACCAAAATATTTTGCTTGTTATGAGTTGCAAAAGTAAAATAAATGCAAAGCTTAAAACTATAATGTATTAAAAAAAATCACAAGAATAAACACAAACATAATATATTGTGCATTCCTAGCAACAACAGATGCTACAGCCAGGGGTTAAATTGGGCCCAAGCTATGTGGGGCTCAGCCGTGGCACATTCAATCTTCAAACTTCTAACCCTCAAACCAGAGAGCCCCCACCCACATTACAAATCCCAACTTAACCCCTGGCCACAGGACAAAAATTACTCTACAGAACCATGGAAGCTTCACTGCATCTTCAAGTCAGTTTAGTGTTCTGAACAAATGAATCTTAGGTAGAGTTCATATTCAGGTGCTTTCTCTTCAGCTTGCATTAGCATTCAACACACAGGGCCACACTGAGTTCTGGAGAGTCTGGATTATCATGCTGAAACACCCAGGAGTCTGCCTCCCACACTCCATTAAAACATCAACCCCAAGGTGCTGGATGCTGCAGGAAACACAGGAAACAAGAGGTGCTCTCTCCCTGCTGGCTATGGCTCACCACATGGGTTCAAACATGCATCCATTAAGGTCACTTAACAGGAAACTGAAAACTGTTGTACAGCTTTATGCTTTTTTGTTTTTAGCTTTGTAAATAAAACTGAGATCGTAAAGACATTTTTCTTTGTAAGCACTTCAAGTATCAAACTGAAGCTGTTTGTGTAGACTTAAAAAGAATAGTTATTTTGTTTGCTTTTTTTATTTTATGTCAGTCGTTTCATGTAACATAAATTCTTTCTTTTAACTTCTCATTTATGTTTTCTGAAGTCATTGTACAGCTTCTATCTTTTTGCAGAGAACAAGATGCAAAACTGGCAGACACACAAACCTCAATATTAAAACACACACGGTGTGACACACATACACACACACACACACACACACACACACACACACACAAACTGTGATTATGCACATGCTTTTTTTTCAGTTCACATAAATAATGTGACAAGTTTGTACATGACAGGACTCTGATGTCCTGAGGTAGAAACTGGTGTGATTTAATTTCAAACAGCATTTAAATATATTACAAAGATGATTATTTCATCCAGAGTTTTTCCTGGCAGCACTTCAGAATAACTAAATAAGAATGCTTGGTCTTTTTTTTATTGTTGTTTGATAAACAACTTTTCTAGTACATCTTTGGGGTTTTTTTTTTCATTTAAAAGGGAGATGAAAACTACTCTGCTAATCAGCATTAAGTAAATGTGACAGTAACCTCATTATTAGATCTGTTTGTTCTTGTAAAAATAATGGTTATATTATTTTTGGAGATGACCTTGCCATAACAAATATATACATCTAAGTTAGGAATGCAGTTTCTTTTTTTTATAATGCAATATTTGAGGGGTAGGTGTACTATTGGAGGGTATCACTGTGCATCTAATTTCACTGTCCCTTGGTCACATTGGGTGCATAATACAAAGAAAATGTCACCATGATAAATTTAACCTTTCCAGGGAGCCCTTAGTGGCTCCATACCTGTGTACTTGCATTAATAACCAGATCTATCAAAGGGGAGTTTTCAGTTGCATTAGTGTTTGGGGAGTAATTGCTGTCAGCAGGTCTGGCCATAAATCCTGACACCTCAATCATAGCAGCTTCATAAATCACACTTAAAAAGTTCACATCTGATATACACTTTCATCCTGGCCTACCTTCTAACTTAAAATGGTTGCAGGAGAGAACTTAATAAACGCACCGACCGGCTCTCTCATTTTTCATATACCTATGGGCTTACTTCTCTTATGGGTGAGTATGAACTTTACGGTATTAACATTACAGTGGGTTGTTATTTTTCCTGCATCCAAATTGGCCCAGCTAGATAATCCCTTACAAAATCCAACCTTTATCGTACACTTTTATACCTTTAATCAAACTCTGTCAGTTTTGACTAAATGCTGTAAATTAAAAGTGTGGGTCATGCACTTCGAGTGTGGGCATGGATAAATCAGAATGTTTGAGTGGTTTGGTGAGACAAGACCAGGAGATACAGTATTTATGGTGTAAGCTCTCATAGCCACCTTATCCCAAATCTGAGACTTTTTTGTGTTTCTCTAAATGCACACTACTGAATAATAGTGCCATGTAAAAATTGAATAAAAATGCATATGCAAAGTAATGCCTGCACCTGACAGCTGTAGTGTGCCTACTGTTTGTAAAAGGTTGACAGGTTTGTAAAAGTGAGAATGCCAGGTCACTGTTGATGTGATTGCTTGCTTGCTTTTTATTACTATACACACATTTTTGACATGGCTGAGCAGCATGACTAAAGAACAAATTCAGCCCTACTCAGCAAAAAGTTAGAAGCAAAGATATATAACTTTCCTTCTGGGGTGAGGCTAAACTCAGAGCCTACATGGATGCTGAGGTAGTGGCAGGGCTTTTGAAATCTCTGTAGCAGTGGCAAAATGCAGTGGTGTATCTTTCAGGCAAGCAGTGTGCAAGCTGATGGTTTAAAGCAGAGGTATGTGTCATTTCCTGAGCAGCAGCAACAGCAGCCACTTTGGCCACAAGTAGAAACAGAATTATGGTGCTGTTTAATTCTGCTGGACTCTAACTGTGTGTTCATCTGTTCAGATGGTTGGAAGCTGGGAAGTTGTTCTTCTGACCTCACTGTGTTTGCAAGCTTTTATGTCAGAATGTGGAAACAAGATAGACACAATAAAGAAGTGTTGACTGCAGTTTCCATTCATCTGATTCAATTCAATTTTATTTATATAGTACCAATTAATAACAACAGTCACCTCAAGGTGCTTTATATTGTAAGGTAAAGACCCTACAGTGTTAGAAAGAAACCTCAACAATCACACGACCCCATATGAGCAAGCAGTTGGCAACAATAGGAAGGAAAAACTCCCTTTTAACAGGAAGAAACCTCCAGCAGGAACAGGCTCGGGGAGGGGCAGCCATCTGCCACAACCGGCTGGGGGTGAGGGAAAAGAGAAGAGAGCAGAGAGAGACAGGACAAATACAGTAGTGATGTATAAACACAAAGAGAATGAAAAGAGGTGAGCAAAGAAGAAATGCTCAGTTCTTCATGAGAAGCCCTCCAACAGCCTAAGTCTATTGCAGCATAATTAAGAGATGGTTCATGGTCACCTGATCCACCCCTAACTTTAGGTTTTATCAGTAAGTAAAGTTTTAATAAGGTACTATGAAGTCCTTAAGATATGATGGGGCCTGATTATTCAAGATTTTGTATGTGAGGAGAAGGATTTTAAATTCAATTCTGAATTTAACAGAGCGCCAATGAAGAGAAGCTAATATGGGGGAAATATAGTTTTTCTTACCATAGTCCCAGTTTGTACTCTCACTGCAGCATTCTGGATCAGCTGAAGGCTTTTCATGGAGCTTTTAGAGCGACCTAATAGTAATGAATTACATAATTCATAATACATAATTATATAATAAATTATTGCTTTACCTGGTTTGTCATCAGGGTTTTTTCAAACATGTAACTCCTCTATTTTAGGTCACTCTACATGAAGCACAAGTAATGGTTACTACATGATACCATACTACATATTTAATGTGATCACACAAAAAAACACACTAGTTATTTCACACTGTTAATCAAAAGTTTCTTGTTTATGTTTTAGCCATATATGATGTCAACAACTTGACATATGAAAAAAATTTTGCAGACTCTTTGAGTTGTTGTTCAGACTCAGGGGAGGGTTAATGTGAATTTTCCCATTTAGGAACTCACTATTTCAATTATTCTGTCACCACAGGAGAATATATTACAAGTTCATGTGGGGAATGATACTGAAGCACAGCCTTTCAACTGCTCATGCAAAAACATTGTCTCGATGCAAACCTGCAATTTTGCTGTCCACAGCAACGGACAACTTAGTATTATATGTGCTTCAGCTGAAAAAAAAAAAACTCATTAGTTCAGCATTTAATTTCTACAATTTATTCTTCTACCTTTAGAATATATAATCACAGCCACTGACAGCAATGAAAAAAATTTACCTCCAACACCGAACTGACACTTTAACACAGTTTTGAATATATAGAAGAAGCCAAATATAGAAGTTTTCTTACCTGTAGAGTAAAGTAGATCTCTACCAAGATGCCTGTGGCTAAACCTCTGTCGAACTGGGTTGCCTTGGCTTGGCGAGCTGACAACTTTGCCAAACATGAAGAAAGAGCAATTACACAAAACAAGTGGTCATGTGACCTTAACATATTCTCATGCTTCTGAACAGTTTTTAATCAGAGAGCAGTTTGTGCACCAACCAACACTGTAGAGTCCACCTCCTCTGTTATCCCCAGGTAGGAGTCCTGGTCTGCTCAGAAAAGAAGCATCAAGTCAAAATGCCAGCCAGTCCAGAAAGTTGTTAATGAAAAATGCAGCCACTCATCTTCTTTGGTATCTTTTCTCAATCTTAACCAGGTCTAGTGAGCAGGATTTCATCAGAAATGCTAGAATATATCTGACCTGGTTGTGCTAGGTTTCAGTTTAATTAGCACCCTGTCCCTTTTATCCCTCTTCCGCATCCATGCACACTGCTTCTTCTTGACTTCACGCAGCTCGTGCTTGTTACACAGTCCCTTGCCATAGGGCCTTGTGTCCTCAGTACACATAATCTGCTCTCAGCATCCTTGTCAACGCGTCCTTGGCAACACTATTCCCAGAACATCTTACCTGCTCACCAAAGTACTGCCACAACACATGTCTGAGAGGGAGAAGGAGATTAAAGAGACTGCGTTGGCCCTATTACAATCCAGTGTACCATCAAAATGATTTTAGAGCAGCCGTTTTAATGTTAAGTAGTTACCACCTTGATTGAATGGGTGTGTTAGTGCCGCAGTGAGAGCAGTACACAATGTGAGTGTAACAGCAGACTGCTTGGGCTACCCAAATGAGCTTGCAGGCTTCTCTTCATTTCTTTGATATATTTGTGCACTTTTCCTAATCACTTAGCATTCAACATGTGTTGTCTGCAGAATGTTACAAACCTGCAGATGTGTCCAGATAATCATGAAAAAGCATTTTCTGACAAAATGGTAGAGTGAAACATGATTCATTCGCAGGGTGTAGTTTTTATGGTCAGAGAGCATCAAAAAGCCTTGGAAATACATTTTATCATGTGATAGAAAACTATTTTCTTTTGCATTTTGTGGACCATTAGGATCTGTGAATGGATTGATTATCTAACACATCCTCTCCTTGAGCCATGCCATGCCATAACTGCAAGTAAAAATGTATATCAGTTCATTCTGACTGTCAAAAAACTGGCAAAGCCCTAGGCAGCATTGTTTGTACAAGGGTCCTGTTGTAAAGGGCTTTTGTTTAATATAGGTTTGTATTACCTTGTATTACCTTGTATTCATCCTGCATACTGTAAATGTAAGGGAAGCTTGTGTCCATGATTAAAGTTAAATGTGGACCAGACATGTGTCTCTGCCTCTCCAAATGTGGTTTTCTTCTTTTAGTGTTCAACTTCCAAAGGGAGAGATAGATGAAGCCTGTCTGCCTGCAGGTAATCTGATTAAGGGACCATTAATAAAACATCATTCATTAAGAGCTTGTATCAATCTACTGTCAACATCAAGTGGTTCACTCATCAAAGAACGAAAGAATGGTGGTGGGGGGGGACAATGTTGTTACAGCAAAGTATTGCTGCAACCTTGTTATGTACTTTACAAAATCACATTTTATATTAATTATGTTTGTCTGGATGTGTCTCGTGCACTCTGGGGGTGGAGGATTTAGAAATGTAAATCACTGATTTTGGCTAATTTCTTGACTGGGTAATGGAACTATATGTTAATTAAGTTAACTCCATTTCACAATTTTATATTTATGTTTTGTAACTCCAGTTTTTTTATGCATTATTACTTTCCACCTCTCTGTTTCCCCCATATCCTTCCATCTCTTTCTCCAGCCTTCTTATGAATGCTCCTACTGCAGCAGAGTGACAATAGCCGCCCAGCCTCTGGATCCCACAGGGCCTTCATTATGACTGACTGTATTATGTAAAGCACTTAAAATGCCTAATTATGCTCTCTGCCTGGCACTATTTTAGTTTCTAAGTGCTGCAGTCTTCTGACTGATGGTCCTCGGGGAGTTTTCACTCTGTGTTTGAAATATTTTTTTCTCATATCCTCTTTTCACTTAACAGTGTATCTTCAGACACAAACACCTTCTATTTGAATTGGCGACAGTATTGTGTCAGTGAAAGAACAGCGCTTTGACTGCCTTTGTAAATTAAGTTAAAATCATTTTGTTGGGAATTAATATATGCAAAATGCAAAAAGAAAATATTTACATTTAGGAACACATAATTGAAAAACAAATATGAAATTCCTGAAAATGTATTTCAAAATTTATTTCACTTTCTTCATCTTAAAATGAAATGATTACTCAGTGGGCAGCGAGAACTTTAAGCAAGTGCTTACATAATTAAAACTGAGCCAAGGGTTAGCGAAATAATTTATAGTCAACATCTCCTGAAAATCGAAGTTGTTTTGAGGCTTTTTTCATTGTGATTCATGGGTTGTGACAACATAATGGAATCTGAACAGAGACAGTTATATTGTGTGTATGGCATTTCCTCTGCAGAAAGAAATTTAATTGAATTTCCCCCTGTGTTTCCACTGATTGCACTGTAGCCCCTTTTGTAACCTGGACTGTTTCTGTTCTGCTCAACTTGCACACCGCACTGGGCTTTGAGTATGTACGTGTTCTCATCTGCATGTGTGTGTGGGTGGATCAATGTGGGTGTGTACAAACAGTGGCGAGAAAGTAGAAAAGAGTTTGTGTGTTTTTGTGTGTTTCCATTGTAGTTGGAATTTGTGGTGTGTGATGGATTTGTGTCTGATTGTCTCAGAAAATTACCATAAACAGAACAAAACAAATCCCTAATTGTTTTGGCTTTATATTCACAATAGACATGCCTGCAGCATATTGCAGTCTCCCCTGAAACAGATTACTTATGATGGTTCTCCAGAGAACTGGAGAGGGAACCAGGTCAAACCCAGGTTACACTCAGGTCAGTGATAAAAAGACAGCAATACATCATTCTCTATATATAAAGCCAGGAGATTGTCTCACAGGTGAATGGGCGCAAAGGTTTTTTTGACCATTGCTGAGCTTCTAACCATCTTGTCTATACCTCATTTATCCAAATATAGCCTCCTATGGGTGAAATTCTCTGCTGGGCTCTTGTCCGTTACAGGAGCCAGAGCAGATGGCTGACTATTGACATGCAAGGAAGCCTGCCTAATGCAGGCGCTGTACTGCAGTGTTACTGGCGACAAGGGAAAAGGGTTGATGGAGTTTAAAGTGAATTAGCTGTATGTTTCGGTAGAGTTTATTGCTTCTCCGTGAGTCAACACTCTGGGTGTTCTGGTGACAGTTAGGATAGTACAGATAAGTCAGGGGAAGTCAGAAAATAAATACTTCATTGCTTTTTGTCACTTATAATCTTGAAGAGTTACATTTTAGCATAATATATTTACTACTATAAAATACTAAATACAGTTAACATATTTTGTGTGAGAGACATTAAAAAACCTTTGACATTCTGTAATTGTTTTGCTGTGTGATGTTTCCATTGTTAATCCACCTTTCTTTTACAGGACTATATAGGTAATTACCACACTATTACTTTTTGTGAATTCATCACAACAAAAGAAGCTTTTCCAAACATCAATTGCTCCCTTAAGTCTTGTCAGCATTTTGTTAACTGTAGAGCTAAAACAATCAAACACGATATATATATTCAATTATTAATTTCAATCATTTGTCAAAGAAAAATAGTACAAACATTTTCAAATGTGATATAAAAAAATATAATCAGAATCAGAATCATCTTTATTTGGCCAAGTTTGTGCACACAAACAAGGAATTTGACTCCGGTTCACTTTGCTCTCTGCATGCAACAAAAAGAAATGTTTTTTTAAAAATAGGCAATAAATACAATATATATATATATATATATATATATATATATATATATATATATATATATATATATTATATAAATAAAAAAAAAAAAAAAAAAAAAAAAATAAAAAAAAATAAACAAAAAATAAACAA
>VUQS01048836.1:4141-14654 GCA_015108495.1 Heterochromis multidens | reverse complement strand
CACTTTGCTCTCTACATAAAAAAAAAAAATATTTTTTTTTAAAAATAAAAAAAAAATAAAATATATATATATATATATATATATATATATATATATATATATATATATATATATATCATAAATAAAAAGTAAGAAAAAACAAGAAAGTCTTAAGAAACTATACAAACTATAAGTGCAAAATCCGTAATATCTGTAATATATAAAAGACAATAATTATTCTGTTAATTTTCAATAAAGTTAATTAGAAAATTGCACATTAAATGTTAAATGCAGATATCGATAACTCCTATTCAGGAGACACAATAATTTAACCTCTGATATGAACTGATGGAAATAAAAATGGGTAATGTGCACAGGTGCTCACTGAGCTGGTTATTCACTCTTTCTCTGCTTAAAGCCTCCCTGTCCATCTTACCTCAGCAAGCCTTATCACATAATTACTGTTATGAATGGAGGTTTAATGACCCTCACATCCACCTTGTTTAAAGAAAGTAGAATTAAAGATGGTATCTGGACATGTAATAATGCTGGAGGAGCCATGGTAGCAGGGATGGCTTGCCCGAGCATCAGTGTCATCATTCTGCTGATCAGGCACTGAGAATCCTGCTCGAGCATTATAAGCGCCCCTTAAGGCAAGGAAAGCTTTCTGACACCTACCACCTTTTCTACCTGGGCTACACAGCAGACAAAGGAGAGGTTCACACTCAATGACCTGGCTTGAAGTATAGGTGTGTGGAGGTGCAAAATAACACCTGTGATAAGGAAAAAAAGAGAAAAATGTAAACATTAATTCAAAAAATAAATTTTAGAATTTGTAAGCCTAACTTACCATACAACTCAATTTCCTAAAAAAAACAAACAAAAAAAACTCTTCAATATCTATATGAATGTTCAACAATTTTTCAATCATTTAAACCATATACTTTTAAAAAATGCTTTAATATCTATTTGAACAGCAACACATATTGAAAAAGTTTGGACAGGGGCAAAAAAACCCCACTCTAAAACACCTAATTAAATATCATACAACAAATGAGGTTAAATTGGCAATAGGTTAGTAACATGACTGAGAGCAGAGGGGGTTATTAACCTCTCTGTGCAATAGTTCAAAAATTGCAAAGAATTTAAAGATTTTATCACCCATGGTACATAATATCATTAAAGGAATGTCAGTACACAAGGAACAAGGCTAGAAACCAGTATTGAATGGTTGTGATCTTTAGGCAGCACTTCATTAAAAACACACAGTTCTGTAGTAGAAATCAATGCATGGCCTTTGAAACCCTCTGGAAACCACTGCACGTTAAATTTGTCACAAGATTCAGAAATGCAAATTAAAACTCTAATCTTAAGAAAACAAAAAACATGTGAACTTTCTTGGCCCAAGCTCGTTTAAGATGAAATGAGGTGAAGTGGAAAAATGTCCTGTGGTCTGACAAATTGAAAAACTGAAAATCATGGATGCAGTCTCCATCATTTTCTACATAAGAAGAAGAAGAAGAAAATTACAATAGGTTTTATGCAGTTTTGCTTCTAGGTCTCATAAAGAGTAGCTAGTAGTAGTAGAAAATTCAACCCTATTCTGCTGGGTCGAAGTCATGTGGATTGCTTGACAGCTTGCAGTGACAAACAGATTACTGAGAATGCCACTGATTCATGACAGAAATTGGACTTTGTTGGCTACATATTTCTTACTGTTACTGACACATCCCCTAGAGTGTCTGTTTATCCAGTTAATGATAGGTCACTTTCAAAAGTGGAAAAACACCTGTGTGCAACTAACAATGCCACTTTGGGGAACCATTCACCACTCGGGAACTAAAAAGAGCCCTCAGTGTCATATCTGTTGTGAGAGGGATCAGCTCAAAGCATGTCAGTTCAATGCTAGGATTGTTTGTGGTTATCACGCTTCATGGGAACTGACATGTTGTCTCTGAGATAAGGTGCCAAATTAATCTAAAATTTAAACCAGCACATTTCTAAATTATCAAATTAAAACCTTAACAGCCACTGTGTCGCTCCTGAGACTGAACTTGGGAACATCATTACCTTAACATAATAATAATTAACAATAATTAACAAAATGACACTTGACAAGTTAATTGGGCAGTTAAGATTCCTCCTACAATAGAGTATGGATATTACAGTTTTATTGTGCATAGGTGCTAATAAATAGACCAGGAGTCAAACTTGAGCATATAGCACTTAGCTATAATTGACAAATCAGGTTTGCACTGGGCCTACTGATAACATATCTTTTGCAGTTGGATATTGGAGCTGAGCAACTTGCCCACAAAATGAAAGCAGTTTTTATGAGCTGATGTTTTGCTTCCAGGTCCCAGTAGGAATTTAGGGTGTTGACTTTGAATCTCTGAAAATACATCTGCTGACATTTGCACACCTCACACCTACAAATTTTTTATCACCACTCAATTCATTATTGTCAGCTGGAGACACACGCACTTGCACGTTGCAGCTGTGTCTGTATGTGAGGTTGGGTCAAATAAAGTCTTGTGATATTGATTGTGTCCTGTTTTATTTGACATCTATTCCCTCTTTTAGCGATTTTTCTATATTGACCACAAGACTGAATGTGCCTACCTGTTCTCGACCCTCGCGCTTCCTGCAATGTCTGCTTTGCATTACTCAGAGGTAATTTACAATGCCTGTGGTGTGATGGTTCTTCAGTATCTCTCCCCACTGATCATCAAACAAGCCTCTAGCCGTGGCCTCTGACTGCTGCCCATACCGCCTCCCTATCATCCTCCTCGCACCAAGCACAAAACAGAGGCAAAAGGAGATTGTATTTATAGAAAGGGAGAGAGGGAGCGATCAAAAAGAACAGAAGGAGAGAGTTATCGGTTCGATTGAACGACATTTCTTTTCTCCAGTAGCACAGAGGAGATTTCATTGAAAGGCTGTTGCAGTCTATCGATCGGCCCTCAGGGATAGATACTGTGAAGCCAAGGATGGTGAGAGAGAGAGAAAGAGAGGTGGAGGGATTCATGCAGTGAGAGAAAGACAGAGGCAGAATAGCATTCAGTTGTGTTACAGGAGAATAAAACTGAGAAAAGGAACAAAGGAATAGAGACCTAGCACTCACAAAATGTAGTCTGTTGATGTCCTTTGTGGCACAAAGTTTTTTCTCTACTGGTCAAGCATTTCAGTAGCCATGAACTGTGCTTGTAGATCTGTAAGTCCGTAAGTCAGGACAGGAGGAAAAAAGAAACAAAAAGGAGGTAGACGAGTGGTCAGCTAGTGTTGTTTATAACAAGAAGAGTCTCTCTCAAGCAAAGAGATCACACAAGTAAGGCATTGTGATTTATCCACAATCATCTGTGGGTGGTTTGTGTCTTCCATGAAGCTGGATATATTGATTAGTAGCATATGCTGCAAAAATTACTTTCTTGTACAACTTAAAACAGTTTCTTAAAATACAACTTTAAAGGGAAAAATATTCTTCATAAAAGTTTCTCTGCCAACAATCTACAAACTGACATTTAAACAACAACAATTTTGTTCCTAATAAATTTGTGCTATCAGGAAAGGTTTTGTTTGTTTGTTCATAGTTTTAACTTTGATGAACTTTGACTACAAATTGCACTGCTGTCTTTCCTTGAGATTATACAAAGTTTAATGCTATTTAAATTCATAAAATTTCACCAAAGTATGGCTAAGTGTTCCTTTTTTTGAGTATATACCACTGAGAAACGTATTTGAACTCAGGCACTATCTTGTTATCATGTATTATTTCTCTTTGCTGCATCAACAGTTAAGCCAATGCTCATTTTGCTTATAAAATACTGATGCTCACACTTGGTCAGTGTGCATACAACCTGGTCTTACGTAAGATGGTCAACACTGTACAAGACTGGCACTTTGTCAGAAGCCAACACTAAAGTCTGTCTTGTTAAACTGGTGACAAAACCCCCCCCAAAAAAACCCCACAAGCTAACTAGCTTGTTGACAGACAGGATAGCAAGAAGTGACTAATTTGCTCTGCTACTTTAGGGTATGAACAAGCCTTTGTTTGTTTCTTTCATGAAAATCACCTTACCAGACCATTGCTTTGTGATAGTGCATCATGTGTACCTGGTCTGGAAACGCCAATAAAAGCAACTCATTGGAGAAATCAACGACTTCAAATGCTTTCGGATACTTTCCAGAACAAAGGTAATTACTTGACATTCTGTTTAGTTTAATAAAGCACAGTAGCATTTTAATCATTGTTATAGTATGCTGTTGTTATCAAGTGAGAAAAAAAATTGTTTTAAATTGACATTTATAAAACATGCTGGCACTGTTTGCTCCCAATTATTTTATGTCAGCTCCACTGACTTATTCGGGAAAATTAATTTGTGATAATACCTGTTATCAATATTTGATTAACTAAAATAGAATTAAAACATAACTTTAAGTTCCACTTTTTTCTCTGTTTTTGCTGGCTGTTTTTTTTTCCTGTTCTTTTAGCTGGCAAAATGTAGTTCATAGGTCTGTCAATATGCAGCTCCTGCACAGCTTACACACTAACATGCATCTTGGCAAGTGAGAAAAGAGAAGTCAGGACATAGGTAGGCTTATGTGGGATTATGCTGAGACATTTCTCCACAGTGTCTTACCAGACATGCATGCATTAGTCCATGCGCATCAAGAAGTTTAAAAAGGTTTGCACTGCCTATTTTGTTCCTCAGGAAATCAGTCTGGAAAAATGTTATCTGTGATTTTTAATTTACTGTTATTATTGTAACACCAGAACTGTTAATCCAGTGCCTTCTAAAAATGCAGCTATTGTCTAAGGTCTGTTGATCTGCTGAAAAAATCTCACAAAAGCATAAGCAAAGTACAGAAATGGTCCAAAGAGCCATAAGATAGTCATAAAGACTGATGCCCATTCAAGACTAAAGGACAGAACCAGCAGGAGTCCCACACCTGTCAGCCTTACAGTATACCTAATGAGTTCAACCACTCCTCCAGCTCCTCAAGCAAAGCAGTAGAGCCTTGGCTCCATCCAGGATGAGTGCATGCACCATGGGAGAACTACACCAGGGTCAGCTCCAGCTCTGATGGATGACTCCTCAGGGACAAGAGATGGCAGAACTGGTCCTTGTCTCCTTTTGTCTTTGGGGTGTATACATTGTCAGGTAACAACAGACACATACACACTTAAAGTGTACATGTGTACATATGGGCTGTGACCTTGTTTAAGACCACAGACTAGAATAGCTGTTTCTGTTGAGCAGTTTCCCATGGGGGAGGAGGTAGGAAAAAGGGGGTAGAAGAGATGATGAAATACACTGATTGTCCCCTGATAGATTGGGGACAAGGCCCCTAATCGCTCTTGAAGTCATGTGAATGACCTCCCAGGATACAGAGCACAGATTTATCACCCGCGGCTCTCCTCTCATTCACCACAACGTGAATCGCTGGCCATGATGTACTGTATAGGTATGCCATAAATAGCACCTTTCACCTGATGAAATACTCCATCAAACACTATTCTTAGGGCTGTGTAACACTGTGCTCTGCTGATATGGTGACCCCATTACTGTATGAATATATAGCTGCTTTAGCTTACTTTGCAGCAAGTATTTTCTTTAAACGTGGTGATATTGTAGTGCATTTAAAAAATGGCCAAGTTCTAGTGCATCTCCACTATCGAAGCTACCTGTGCTTCAGTAACGCCTCAGCAGTGCCACAAGCTGATCACCTCCATACCTCATCTCAATGATGCGGCAATTAGTGGTAAAGAACCAAGTACTAAGCTTATAAATAAACATACCTTTCAGGAGCTGGACATTCTGTTATTGTAAATCCTTTTTTGATTGATCTTAAGAAATATTCTAGTATTTTATTATACTGGATTTAAGAGCTATAAGGCATAATGATCAAAATAAAACAAAAAAGCTTAAGATATTTCAATTTCTGTGTAATCAATAAAGAATATATGAAAGTTTACATTTTTTAATTATGTTCAAATTAAAAATGAACTTTTTCAAGATATTCATATTTTTTGAGATGCACTAGTAGTCTGGTTTTGTAAAGCATAAAGAAGGAAATAATATGATGAGATTAGATAGATGTGTGTTTTTATAGAAGGAAAGCAAATGAAAGTGTCTACCTATCAGTGCCGTCTCATATTGGTGGAGTTATTTTTCAAAGCAGAATCTGCCCCTCAAAGGGTCAGCATGATCCCATGGTGCAACTAGTAACAGAATATATCTAATGTTATAAAAATGCCTCTTTTTTACCAAGTATTCACTGCCCAGACTGCTCTGTTCGACATCCGTCCACTACAGTATAAAGTGATTTTTTGCAAAGATGTACCACTCCAGTTTTAAATGAGAACTTCCCAAAGTATTACATCTGTTAAAAGTGACATTTTCTTCCACTTTTTTAAAGGAAAAAAAAAGATTATAACTTTTCCATCCACAGTGCAGTCTTGCTTTGATACAATGGCTACTGAGATCACACCCTTGTCACGTTGTCCTTTACATAGTGGGGCCAAGTCCTCTGAAAAGTAAATGGAGACTCTTATGCATGAAATGTAAGACACTTGAGAACACAAAGGTGAGAGTAATGTATATGTATTTCTCGTGTGTGAACTATAAAATTCAGTTTTATATGAAATAGCTTAAGTTGTTAGGCTTTTAGAGATGTATGAGTGAGCTAGATTCTACAAGGCATGCAATAAAATCCTAGTGTAGGAATTTCTAGCACTTCAAAATGCTGGGAAACTTGTATTTCACTAGATTAACTGAGTTTGTGTGGTAAACTCTCCATTACATCCTTTGTTGTTCTTTTTATGCTGTGGTGAACCCATTTCTACAAACCTCATCTGTATGCAGCCTGCTGGTGTTGTGCTTGGCCAGCTCCGTACTCAGTGTATCTATTGCGATGCTCTGTGTAGCGTGACTGTTGCCTGTGTATCATCTATCAGGGGACAGAATAACCTCACTTTAAAATCATATTCCACTGAATCAGGATTCAATTCCAGATTCCTCCAAGAAAATATATAGAAAATATCATAACAATACATCTCTCCTGGATTCCACTTGGGCCACTGTCACTGTGCTTCCTGACTCATTGCCTCTACTGTAATTTCTCAATAACATCTTTGGCAGAAACATGATGAAACATTCAGTGAATGAATTTCATTGGCTACTGAAAAAAAAACTTGGAAAGGTGTAATTTTAGATGCATGAAATCCAAAGGTGCTTACATACATTGTTCAAGTTGTTATGAATATGAAACATCTCGACTATGTTTCTTATTACTGTATTATTCATAAATCAGGGACATTCCACTGTGTAATGGAAGGAGCAAGCTTTAAAATGAAAGCAATCTGGGGTTGTTTTTTTCATCCAATGTGCTCTGTGTTTGAAATGCTTCTTGATTGTATGGCAATGGCAGTCTTCATCTTCAGTATGCTTAAATGCTGAATAGAGGTAATGAGATTGGAGCTGAATAACAATGATGGAATGGATTACTGCACCGTCCACAATGCCGAGGTTTGACAGTTTCCCCGATTAGTGGTACAAATTTAACACTTGTTAGGCATTATGTAAACAGCACTGAGGGAAATTATTTGTCAGGCGTGGTAGGATTCCATCAAGAGAGTCAGCCAGTGTGATGCATGCAACTTTCACAATGCTCTTCTCAGATACAACTGCCGTTTATCTGTGGATTGCAGTCTTTGTTCAGCAACAACATACTGAAATACAGAACATACAAATTTTGACTACATGACAAATACAAATATAATCAAAAGTGTGTCAAGACCAAAAAAAAAGAGAAATTACTGCATATTTTCACTGGAGTTTTGTTTGAAGAATGCATGAGCACCAAACATTATGCACCAGTAAAGTGACATTCACTGGTCCATGCAAAATAGGTGAAAAAATATGCATAAAAGAGTTGAATTGTCACAGAACAATTGTACGGAACATTTGCATTTTGCCTCCTTGAGCAGATCCTTTAGTCAAAACAGATCTGTTGGATTGAATAGACGTTCTGTGAAATGTTTAAAAACAGAAACAACTCTGTAGTGAACATCTCCATATGTGTTCATAAACAATTTTAAAAACCATTGTCAGTGAACGCGGTTTGCCGTTGAATTCACAAATGCAAGTCAAAGTCCAACATTCAAGTCCCCTAATAGCGCTTACCCACTGGGGAATGGATACATGACCTGTAGGGATGCCTTGTGGTTTCTGGCTTGAGGACTAGGATCCCATTACGTATGGTCTGCGGGGTGGCACCTAAGTGGATTGGGATCTGGGTAGTTTGAAGGCAGGGTCAAATAATTTGGCTCCTTGTACCTGATTGTAGCCTTTAGGTACAGATAAAGACAGTATTCTTGACAAAAGACTTCAAATGCAAAAACCTGTAACTCCATCTGACATTTTTGTTTTAAACAAGCATTTATTTTTATCAGGCTAATATGTTCAGGTTAAATAAGTTCACTTTAATTGCAATGAAAAGGTTATTAGTCATTTAATGAAATGTATTATTTTAATTATTTTAGTAAATGTAACTGTGGCTTTAAAAAAATTTTGATTGTCTTTTGCAGCAAAACCCACTATGTCCTCATATCTCTTTTCTTGCAGAAACTTCTAAGTTCAACACCTGGGACAAGGCAGATAACTTAAAAAGACTAACTGGAAACATTACAAATGAAGAAAGAAATATTCAAAATGAAACACTGAACAAACTGATCAGCAATAACCACACAGTACAACCACATACAATAAATGAATTGCAGCACATTTTATTGCCAAACAAAAGACATTACACAATAACTACACCATCCACTAAGCTTAAATTAAATAATAATAAATCTAAAATGAATATATAATAAATTATAAATGATGTATCAAAAATAAATAAAAATTTAGCTTACAGTGATGCACTATGTTGGACTGATTACATCTAGGGTACTGTTACAAGGTTACATTGAGGGTCATTAATTTATATTTGAGGTGATGATGTTGATTAGATTCTCTCACTGAATTCTCAATTTATAGTGTCTACGGGCTGGAAAGAGCAGTGGGAGTAGTCGCACAGGTCAGCTGATCACACCCTGTACACAAAGAAGAATCTCCTGGAGCTCCGTAATGCTGCATTCACATCTTCTAGTAGACTTTCAGAGGGTACTTCACATAGTCTTGTTAATTGGTGTCGGGGAGGTCCAGGTTTCCAGCTTAGCCATGATCTTCTCTTTCTTCTCTCAAACCTGATCTTCTCTTTCAGGTCATCTGCTCTGGTATTCAATTCAATTCAGTTGTGATAGCAGTTGCTACTTCTGTATGTTGGAACACTGAGCTACTAGTTCACACAAGTTACTTGCTTGGTATACATTCAGTTTATACCAAGCATATTTTCCTTAATGACTAATTATTTGAATAAATAAACCGTTGATTGTATATTTTATATTGCTTCATGTTTATGGGGGCAAAGAATCATTGTGGGCTGCAGCCACTGTGCAGTTTATATTAGAGTTTAAAAAAAAGATCATTTCTATTCTTTTTTCTATTAATTTCTATTTCTATTCATTCAATTTTTTGGTGAAGTTTCTTTTATTGCCCAGCCCTAGTTTCTGAAGCATAGCTATAAAACCACTAATGTGGCAGTCTATAAATCTCTCAATAATACACATAGACCTACAGCCACTGCTTTGATTAGCTGAACAATATCTAAATTCTTTTGGATAGCTGGAAGAATTCATTTAAAGTTCAACTTTCTTGTAGAATAGCCAGACCCAAGGCCAGGAGATATTAAATGAATGTTACACACCATCAATCAAAACTCTATGTTTTTTGACTAGAACTATCAGTGTTTTGCTTATGATGTCCTAACATCTATACAACTGCAGAGCCAGTTTAATTACACTGACTTATTAATGTGTGAGTAGGAGCATGGCGTCTCATCTCCTGGATCCATGTTTCATTGACCACACTTAAAGTTAGTGGTGCAAGTGTCTGGAGGTCTGTTTGTCTTAATCAACAGCTGCACATGTCTTTCTGCTTATTTACTAAATGTGTTCTTTGACCATGCTTTCTAAATCAATATAGTCACATCGACTGACTTGAAAAGAATGGTTGCATGTTGCATATTTAAAGAGGTCCACTGCCCTGTGTATTGAGCCACTTGATCTACTAGTCTACAGTGCTATTGCTATTCAATTTTAAAAAGGTATTTAAACTAAAACAGTCATTGGCCTTAAGTAATATATGAAATAACACCAGAATTATCCTTTTAAATTTGCATAAGGACATTTAAATCAATTTTCTCTTTTCCTTGCTTGAGAAGCTTCTTGGTTTACAAATAATATTAATTTTCCTTAAAAAAAAAGTAGCATGCATCTGGTTTTCTTTTCTCTCCATCCTAAACCATCAGGATTTTTTTTTTCCATAAGCTATTATCTTTATTCTTTTGTTGATAACATAGCCAAATAAAATAACAGTCTCTTTATGTGTGTGTGTGTTTCTTTTTTTTTTTTTTTTGCTTTTTAATC
>VUQS01048834.1:3397-26367 GCA_015108495.1 Heterochromis multidens | reverse complement strand
GGTGTACTCCTGCACTGTCCACAGACCCACAAAGTAACTGAATAGCATGTGTTGTCATAGCGACCCCAATTACTGAACCCTTGCACAGTAAGTGTGTGTGCAGAGAAGACTGGAGAGGATTCAAGAGGATTCCTCTCTTTTCTTTCTTTCTCTTCAGGGTTCACCATATAAAAGACATAATAACTGAAAGTTGATTGGTACTGGCGGTGGACTGGTCAGACAGAAATCCTGCATTTACTCCAGTTTTTAAGTTTTAATTTATGAAATGATTGGCTGAAAAATATTCTTTGATGAAAAGTAAGTTATATGTAATTAATTTGCTGGATTTTTTTTGTTTTTGTTTTTTTGTTTGTTTGTTTATTTAAAAAAAAAAAATTTGCATAGCAGCAGAACCTAGAATTAAAAGGCGAGGGAAAAAAGATCAGTGTGCCACTCGAGTAAAACAAACATAAAAAAAACATGATAATGTCAAAGGATGATTTGCTCTGAATGAAAAGCTTATTTAACTCCCTCATTGTTGATTAAAACTGTCACTGCTAAATAACACTTGTAGGTAATCTTCTTATGATAAATCCTCAATGGCTAATACACATTCACTGAGCAGCTTTCATCTCTGTGTACCCCACATTCAGACTCATTATAGAGGTTTTGTCTGAAGGACAGGATGTTGCATCGAGTGTTTAGATTTAAATTCCACTTGTGGTCTGTGTGTATCTGTGCTGACAGCCGTGTTAACCCCGCAAACCTCCCCCTCTTCCCTCCCCTCTTGAAGGCTTCTGACCACGGACCCCTCCCAACTGAGGGAGGAGGACCTCCCCGGGGACCTGCAGTCTCTGTCATGGCTCACCTCTGTGGATGTGCCCCGGCTGCAGCAGATGGCTGATAGCAGAGGCCACAGCAATGGGCCCTCCCAGGGCAGCTTGCTGGAGCAACAGACAGGTAAGGTGACAGGAAGGGGACAGTGCCACATTCAAAATCTGATAAAACTCTCTGATTGGATAGATCAGAACTACTGGATTCTTCTGGTTCTTTGTTTTCTTTACACAGTAAGAGAGGACTCCCCCAAAAGATCAAGGTTGCTGTTTTTTGCCCCTGGGAATTGCCCATTTATAAATGTATAAACACAGAAATAGTTAATCTTAGAGATCAAGCTGTTTTGATATCTATGGTGAGACTTGATGAGGTCTAAATGCTCAGTTTTTCCTCAGCCTAATATTAATCAACTGTTTGACTAAACAAGGCCAGCCACTATTTCAATGTCAAGCAAAAATAAAAATTAAAAATAAAGTCTGTAAATGCTATACATAGACCTAAATTCTGTTTTATAGGGGTCCTATTAGGTTCATATTCTGGGAATCTACCAGAGTAGCTTTGCATGGTTCACATTTCAAAATAATCTTTACCCTCAGTTTATCCTCTGTCTAAAACATCTAAAAGAACCCCCCCCCCACACACACACACACACACACACACATGAAAACCCATTTTCTTCTGATTGGCTGCCCTTCGCCTGGCTTCCACAGAAAGAACCCAGTGCTCTACCATATAAGGAAAAATCCCATCAACTCTGCCCCAGGGTCAAGAACAGCAAGGGTTTAGATCAAAGCAGTCTGCACTCTTTATGTGAAACATGAAACTTTGGTCATGTTATGAACATCGACCAAAGAAAGGTTCACTAACTTCACTGGTAACAGTGTGACCTAAAACAAGGAATACTATAATAGTTCCCCTTTAATGTCAGTGTAAAGAAAGTATATATAAAATTATTATAAAATGATATAAAATGATTGCAGAATTCTTATAAAAAGCTGAACTATGTATTAGTGAATTTGGTGACTAGACTAAAAATAATTTTTATAAAAGTCTTTATGCATATTTATTCCTGATTTACAAGGTATTAAAAAAAATTTGTTGCTGAGCTTCTTGTGTATGGTATAAATACTACTGAGCCTCATTTTACTGCCGCTAGTTACAGCAAATATCTTCCAAAAAAATTAATAAGCACAATATCTGCATGAAAAAGAAAAAGGCATGCTAAAATTTGCACTGCCTGTTCCTCTTTACAGCTCAGCTGAGCAACATGACTATGACCACAAGTCAGGGCTCCATGCTCCACCTCCAGAGTAACATGCAGCACAGCCCTCTGGGAATCAGTATCATCAACACCCACAGTGGAAATGTAAGTTTTCACAGCACACTAAGAAAATTTATTTTATCTTTGATGGTACTTAAATATAAAATATCACATGTCCCTATGTTTATTTCTCAGATATCTCCATTCTCAATGAATGGGCTGCCTTCTCCAGGATACCAGTGCCCTACCTCAGTCTACCAACCCACATCCCAGCAGGTGTACTCTTTAACCCAAACTGGACAGCAGGTATTATACTTTAAGCTAATGAAGAGATGGATTTTTTTGATGAAAAGATAAATAATCAAGTCCTAATTATTCACACTTATCTCCCTCTTAGTGTACAACTGGTGGGCTTTATAGCAATGTCTCTTTCAACAACCAAAGTCTGTTCACACAACCTCGCCTGGCTCCACAAGAACAGGAGCTGCCGAAATCTTTCCCTAAACCAATCTACTCCTACAGGTCAGCGCTCAAAACCTTACTTAAAATAAAAATATGCATATGCAACTACTTAATAACTCTAAATTTTGAGCTAATAACCCAAATTTTTAACTTATGGATGGCAAATTTTTTTTCAGTGGCAGAAACAAGCTTACATATTTATACCTCAAACAGCTTTGAAATGTGCGTGTTTTTTCCCCTCAGTTGTTTGATTGCCATGGCTCTGAAGAACAGCAAAACTGGCAGTCTCCCAGTCAGTGAGATCTATAGCTTTATGAAGGAACACTTTCCTTATTTTAAGGTATTATATTCTAAATATCATAAGGCTAAAAGAGAAAGTGCATGTAGATAAGAAGAATGTGACTCTACCTCTTTGCCTGCAGACTGCACCTGATGGATGGAAGAATTCAGTCAGACACAACCTCTCCTTAAATAAATGCTTTGAGAAGGTGGAGAACAAGACAAGCAGCTCATCCCGTAAGGGCTGTTTATGGGCACTGAACCCTGCCAAAATTGACAAGATGGAAGAAGAGATGCAGAAGTGGAAACGCAAGGACCTCCCAGCCATTCGGCGCAGCATGGCTAACCCTGGTCAGAAATTTATTTTGTTCAGTGTAAAAGGTCAAACACTCAGTGAGGCAACAAGTCTGTCAAAAACTGACAAGGCCACATTTTTGCTTGGTCTGACAGTCTGTCTTTGTTCTTACAGATGAGTTGGACAAACTGATCACAGATCGCCCAGAGAACTGCAGACGAAAGGCTTTAGAGCCGGGCATGACCCGGCTGACCAGCTGTCCAACTGGCCTCCCACTGCCAGTCCCAGCCCAGATGCAACCTCAGCCTATAGTCACGCTGTCCCTGCCATGTTTACCCATGCACCAGCACCACCAGCTTCAGGCCCAGCTTCAGGCTCAGGCTCGACTGGCCCCAATGTCCCCTGCCCCAGCCCAGACTCCCCCTCTCCACACAGTCCCTGACCTGTCCCACAGTCCACTCACCCAACAGCCCAGCAAACCCCCTGATGATTTCTACAGTATGCAAGGTGACACACACACAGAGGTGGATGCTCTCGACCCGAGCATCATGGACTTTGCCCTGCAAGGTAAACAGTTTTTTCTAAGTGTCAGGCTTGGTTTTTGTTTACACGATAACCGCAGTGTCGTTGCATCAGTACACTAACACCTCCATCCATGTGCTCAGGTAATCTGTGGGAAGAAATGAAGGACGACAGCTTTAACCTGGATGCTTTAGGCACCTTCAGTAACTCACCTCTCCGACTATCAGACTGTGACTTGGGAACAGCCAACCTCCCTCCTGCCTCCAGTGGAGCAAACCTGCCGCTGTCAGACATGCAGGTGACGGGGCTCTACACCTCCTACGCTTCCCAGGATGCCCTGTCTTCCCAGTACATGGGAGCACCAGCTAACAGCAAGCCTATTGTCCTGCTCTGAACCAGCCAAACTGTTTCTGACAGGTTCGACTGTCTGGATATTTCTAGAAGAACCTTAAATTCTGGTTTCTTCTGTCCTACTGAAAGCAAAAGAGCTAGAAACCTGGAGAACTGCCTGGAGAAATGTGTCTGAAAATCATTCCACAGGCAGACCACAAAAAAGCTCATTAAGAACTAAAACTCCTGATAAAGAGACAACTGTAAGAAAGAGAAAGCACGACTTCAAGTATCTAGCTTTGCCAAGCAAAGACTCAAAGCCTGTATGAGAACAATGACTGTGTGGAGAATTACATGAGTGTTAGTATACACCAGTCTTTCTACTGTTCACTCTGCATTTTAAAGCCTTTCCATAAATGTAGCTCCCCTTCTCTTGTCTGTTGTATTGTGCTAGACAATTTTGCTGTGATGTTTTATTTATATTTATAAAAAGACAGCTGGAGAAAGTAATGACTCTATCCATCTTTTCCTCTATATATTTGAATGTTCCAAATTGCTATCGCCACAGAAAAGCTTTCTTTTGACTGCATTCACCCACCTCATTCCCAAATGCAAAGGTCTGGCAACACTTTTGATAATCCAGAGTTTACACATTATCATTTTACACACTGATTAACATGTCTGAAGCTCTGATGCATATTTCGTTCTCTAACTTGATCATAATAAAAGTCAAATGAGTAAATAAAAGAAGCTTCTTTATATTTAAATACATCAGTGACATTTATTAAAGAACAGCCTTTGGTAAAATAGAAGTCATAGCAAAGACTTTATATACATTCAAATGAAACGTCATGGCTTGTGTTTCTGGCGTTTTAATCACAGGTAAGGCTTTAATGACCTTTTTGGCAATTACCGTCCACCTTTCACAAAACCTGAGTTTTAAAAAAATGACTACTTTACTACAGAGAGTTAAAAGAAATGCTCAGAATACAGTGTCACACCATCATTCATAATACTGTTTTCAGTGAAACAAACAACCCTAACATACCATAAACAGAATCGATGGACTGGAGTCAAATGCCAAGAGTAAAATAGCAACCTGCTTAACAAAATAAGTTACTCTACTTATTAATTTGAATTTCTGGATTGCAATACTAGTCAAAATCTTGTTTATTCACTCAAAGTAGAAATAAGACAGAACCGGCTGATTTAACCGTTTTCTCTTTTGGTTTTATTTGAATACTTATCAAATAACTGACAGTCTGTTTATTTTAGTTTGCTTATTTTTAGGCAGACTACATTCAAAGGTGAAAGCTCATTCCTGGTGTAATAGCTTTAACTAACAACAACAACTAGCACCTAAATATCAAGTCTTCCATTTTATGAAGTCTGAATAACTCCAAACTCATTAGACTGGAAAGAGTCGAGTAAGGCAAATACAACACTGAAACTTGTGTAAAAATACAGCAAAGTGAAATGTGCATCACAGTGAAAGCCTGTGGGCTAGGAAACTGTGTTCCTGGACTCAGCAGCTGAAATGACTGAGTGCTTAACTCAATGTAAAAGACTAACATTTTCAAATGGGAAGGCACTCAGTAGAACAAAGTTTAGGACACAGAGAACACCCTCCTTGTGCATGTATTTATTTTACAAAAAAAAAAAAAAAAAAACTACCTGAACTGTAATCTTATAAGCAAGATTGATAGAGCTTTATTTTAGTTTAACCTGATAAAGCCCCACAGGTTAACTGTCACTGGTGCTGTCCATAGTCGCCAGTAGATGTGACAGCTTGGCCCTCTGAGACGGAGTGATGATCTGGCTCATTTGGATGATGCAGTCCATGGCTACGTCAGGGTTGGCCTGCACCAGGCTAGACACAAGGGGAAAGTTACCTTTTAAACATGTTCACATATAATATATGCAGAGGGGGAGACTGTAGAGACTGATCTGGGTTTACATTTGAGCTAAAGTACTGTGCAAAAGTTTTGAGCCACACCTCATTTCTTTATATTTTGCTTCCAAGAAGACAGAGTTTCTTGCAATTTTTTAAAAGTGGTCTTGAGCAATAGTTCTCCAGGCTTTCTGAAGGTCTTGCAAAGTTTTTCTTTGGACATTGGCTGCTTTTTCACTCATCTTCAGACCAGTCCTTGTACCTGACCATTTTCAAAGGAAGGTTTTTTTGTTTGTTAAGCCATTTAACACTGATCTATGAATCATTCAAGCATAAAAACTGCATCTAACTCAAGGTATGAATCAGTGTTGTGTCTACTAGCAAATAACTAATTTTGAATTGTAATTTTGAACTGTATCTTTAGGCACTTTGTTACTAGAAGCCTGTCACAAAAATACATAATTTGCTCCCATTTCTTTAGTTGAAATTCTGAAAAAGCCAAGTATAACAATTTGACAGGCATACAATGTATTTCTGCACCAACAAGGTGATTCTCAAAGAGCTATTAGTCAAAAACTTGGCATATTTAAGCATGGTGTGCACTGTGTCCTTAAAAGATTTGAGGAAACTGGACAAGTGGAGGACAAAACAAGAAGTGGCAGGCCTAAAAAAAACTATCTACAGCAGATGAACAGTATCTGAAAATTATGTCCTACAGCCATCTGTAAAACATGGTGGAGGCTCTGCCATGGTTTGGGGTTGCACTTCATTTTTCTGCATGTCAATGATCCCAAACACAGTGCCAATGCAGTAAAAGCATACCTGGATAGAAAAAACACACTGTGGAACTCTATCAGTCATGGACTGGCCTCCCCAGAGCATGGACCTCAGCATTACTGAAACAGTGTGGGATCATCTTGACAGAGAACAGAACAAAAGGCAGCCAACATTCAAAGAAGAGCTTTGAATGTCCTTCAAGAAGCCTGGAGAACTATTCCTGAAGACTACTTAAAGAAATGACAAGAAAGCTGCCTAAGAGAGTTCAGACTGTGTAAAAGAATAAAGGTGGTAATTCCAAATATTGACTTTCATGCTCGTCAGAATTGTACAAACTCTGTTTTTGCCTTATATACCGTATTTCCATGTATGTTTGCACATATTTCGATAAATCGTTGCACCTAGTTCCCATTTTCTTACCAAAATATAAAGAAATGGAAAGTGGCTCAAGACTTTTGCACAGTACTGTAGCATATTCAGCAGTCAACGCTGCAGTTTTTGCTTGTGGCTGGAGAAATGATTGTTTTCAGTGGCATCACCTGATGTCAAGAAAGTCAGTTTGATTGCCCATCACCACAATGACTCCATCAGTATTAAATTACTGTGCCAAACCCAGAATGTGGTGTCAGTGAACTTTGATTCAATTACCCTCAATAATAATCCAACACTACAGGTAATTTTATCTAAACATGACAAATCCGATAAGGTCATTCTGACTGAAATACTCCTTTAATGGATTTATTGAGACATAATGCACCAAATATGCAATTAATGGTCCCCAAAGTGTGTGTGTGTGTATACCTGCGAATGTGTTTCAAAGTGCTTTCTCTTTTTAAGTATTTGATGTTTTCTCGTACAGCTGACCGGATGCCATCCTCTTTGGACAAATGCTTCTCAAGCCACTCAACTACTGCTTGGTTATTATCCCAAAGGTAAGCCTGGAAAAGCACATAAACATGCCTTTAAATCTCTGAACACTGCGGCTAAACAGTGAAATATGCCAAAGACAATGACTTGCTCATGATCTGTGATGCACAGCCAAAAAATTGTCACTGGACATGATTCAGATGGACAATAAATAGGTATAAGACCTTCATTTTGATATTCACAGTAACAGGATTTTAAAACAGTCAATTCACAAGTGTTAAGGTAAATAAAGTGGCCTACTCTCTAATACTTACACTTTTCAAAAAAAGAGCACGGCAAATTGAAATCTGTGCATTAGCAGAGACAGTAACCGGCTGTCCTTACATACCTTCACTGTTCCCTCTGTTTCAACAAACCAGCGACGCAGCATGGACTGCATGTGCCCGTCACTAAGATCCTTGTTGGCTTGTAGAATCTCACTCTTTACCACCTGCTCCAACAGGAGGCGACGTAGGCGCCAGTAGAAGAAGCTTCGCGCGTTCTTCCAGTCCAAAATATCCTGTTAGGAGTATGAAAGGAGAGCAATAAAATAAGTTTGAAAAGCCTGTATTCTATTTAAATTCCTGGTGCCACACACACACAGACACATACATACACACACATACATACATACATACACACATACATACACACACACACACACACACACACACACACACACACACACACACACACACACACACACACACACACACACACACACACACACACACCAGTCATAATACTAAATTGTTCATGAAGTGCACACTCACAGTAATGACTCCCTTCTCCTGCATCCGGCCTGGGGTATCATGGAGGTCAACGAACTGCACTGCCACCTGGTGGTAGATGGGCAACAGGAACTCCTCCCTTGCTTTGAGTTTTGCCTCCAACTCTCTGCATTCTCTGTCAGACAGGTCTGGGGAAGCTGTTAACCAGAAGAGCTTAGAGTCACTCTGATGTTAAGAAGCTCTCCTCAATATTGTAATGGCAAAGAAAATACAAATATTTAAATTATTTGATGATCTGAGACAGAAAGAGCCTTTACCAAGCTGCTCAGCCAGACTAGCATAGACTGAATCCAGTCTTTTCATGGTCTTCAGAAGGTCTTTCCTTCTGAATTTGATCTCCACTGTACCCTCAGCCTCCAGCACACCACCTCTGGATAGAACAAGCATACCCAGAAGCATAAATGTCAAACTTGTAATACCCATCTATTTCTAAGATTTGAAGCATCATTTTGCTTCATGTACCTGCTCTCCCTGTCAGCATAGAGCTCCATACACAGTGGGTTGATGGTGGGGTCTATCACCACCCAGGAACCCCCTCTTAGCTCAGCCTGTGGTGGGATGTACACCAACACGGGCTGGCGGAAACCACGCAGACCATCCACAATGTAGGCCCCAAACTTTAATATCTGGTCATACATGTCTGGGACACAAATGGAGAAAGGAAGATTTGATAAACACAACAGTCTTTGATAGTCCAGAATGCAAGTACTTTGGCAGTTACAGGTTTCTTGTTTTTGCTTTTCTTAAAATGAAGTACAATAATGAATATTGCATTAAAGTGCAGACCCTCAGCTGGTGGATTTCTTACAGCACCTTTGATTAGGTTAATGAAAATATTAAAAGAGCTGTGTTATCAGAGGCTGTTGGTTAGACCTAGAGCATGTACAGTGGCTGAGGTGGGGAAGAAAAACTACCCTAAAGTACATCAAAACTGATGAAGGATTTAGGATGCATGGCTCCTTGCAAACATTTGAGACAAGATCTTAGCTTCTATAAAGCTAACAGAGGGAGAGAAGTGTGGAACAAAAGGGAACACCTAATTAAAGCAACCAAGAGATTTTCAGAGTGAATGGTGGAATATCTTTGAAAAGCTGCCATGGCTCACATAACCTGAGAGCAAGAATACCATTTGCTGAAGAAAAGACTAAAAGCAGAAAGACGAAATAAGTAAGAGCTGTAGTTGACTGCAGTACAAGTTGAGAGAGCTTCACTAGGAAAGATGCAAAGCATCTAATAAATGATGATAAATATAATCAGTCTAACTTATTTGTTTTTTTACTTCATATGTTTCTGTTCTTTGTCCTTTGAAACCCCCAAAATCAGGCTACATTGTGTTTAAAGAGACAGGTCATCCACTCCACTGTTTCTATATTGAAGGAAAGCTACTCAAAGGTGAAGCCTAACACTTTAATCTTGCTCTTTTGGTTGCTTGCTTTAGGGGGTCACCACAGTGGATCATCTGCCTCCATTTTACTCTATCCCTAGTCTGTACACCAGACTTCTGTACACCAACCCAGAGGAGACATGGTAGACATATTGGGCAAAGGATACGTCCACTATACCTCCTCTGCACATGTCCAAACCATCTCAGCCTTGTGTCTCTAACTTTGTCTCCAACCACTCAACCTGAGCTGTCCCTCTGATGTACTCATTTATAATCTCGACCATCCTGGTCACTCCTACTGAAAATCTTAACATCTCCAGCTCACCCTCCTGTCTTTTTGTTAGTGTCACCATCTCCAAACCACACATCATAGCAGGTCTCACTACTATCTTGTAAACCTTCACTTCACTCTTGCTGCTATCCTTCTGTTACCTTCTGTTAACACCTGAAACTCGTCTCTACCCGCTCCACCCTGCCTGCACTCTCTTCTTCACCTCTCTTGTGCACTGTCCATTGTTTTGATGGTTGCCTCCAGGTATTTAAACTCATCTACATTCCCTATCTGCACTCCTTGCATTTTCACCTTTCCACCTGTCTCCCTCTCATTCACACATACGTATTCCATCTTGCTTCTGATGACTTTCATTCCTCTACTTTCCAGTTTATACCTCCACCTCTCCAGGCTTTCTGGAGAGGTGGAGTCCACGGAGACTCCTGCCTAACCTCATCTGTCAGCCTGTCCATCACCTTCACAAGCCACAAGGAGCTAAGAGCCAATCCTGGATGTAATTCCACCCTCACTTTGAACCCATCTGTAATTCCTACCGCACACCTCACCACTGCACCACCCTCACATACTTCTCTCCCATTCCTGACTTCCTCATCCAGTACCACAGTTCCCTTGGGACCCTATCATATGCTTTCTCTAGATCCACAAAGACACAGTGCAACTCCTTCTGACCTACTCTAAACTTAATATAACTTTGCTGTAAATATAAGTTTAATATGAGATCCATTATTTTAATTCAAACAGAATCTGCTGAAGCATGGTGCCTGAAGAACAAAAAATATCCGACTATGCAAATGCTATCAGTGTTGACTCCATGTAATGCAATCTCTTTGCAAAGTTTAGTATTCATCCTATACCCTTCATTCCCCCAGAGAAGCCCCTCCAGTTGGCAAACACCATGAGAGGCAGATGTTCACGGTTGAAGTCACAAATCGCCTGAGCTGTCTTAAAAGCTGAATCTGGAAACCACACCTGCCCTGCCTGCTGGAGAACCTGACATGAACACACAAAATAAGGACAGAGTTTACATGCTCTTCTAATTAGAGTGATAGAGTGATAGATATATTATATGGCAAAAATACAAAGTGACACTTACTTTAGATTCTGAATCCAAGTTGGCTGGATCTGCTGGGACAGTGAACTCAACTGTACGAGTTTCAACAGCGATGACACCGAGAGGAATTCCTCCTAACCTGTGTTAATTCAATTTGTGCTTAAGGTTCAATGACAATTTAACTTACATATAAAGTACTTTGCAAGTGTGCAGATTTACCGTGCTCTCCCGACCAACACCGTTTGAGCCCAAGAACTCATAATCTCCATGAAAGAGCCATGGTCAAAGAATCCGCTCTGCCAGGCACCTCTCACCACTAACAACACAAATGAAAAAGGAAATAACTTCATTCACTACTAAAATAAAGAAGTTTTAGAGTTTAGATCATGCAACCCACATGGGTGAGGTCTGCCAGCTAGCATCCAGCGGGGGTCATACGGTGCTTTAGTGGGAGTAAATTCTATCTCTCTGTCTACTGGATCTGTAGTTCCTATAATGAGCACAGGTGAGTGTTTGTCCTGTGAAGAGAGAAGAACTGTGTTAGATTGTCTGAAGGATTGGCTCAGTTATTGTATATTTAAATTCAGATTGCACACTATATGAACTTCACTCATTCAGCAGAACCTTTGGCATGTAAGAGAGCCACTGCAGGATGGTAAAGACACCCTCAAAGTCATCTGGCACACTGGTGTGTGTGACTCCATTATTGTGCATGATCTGGACTCCTCCCAGCTGGTTGTTGGAAGTATAGACCTCTCTGCCCAGAACCTGGAAAGAAACAGGAACTTAATGGCCATGGCTATATTTTAACATGCCTATAATGTCAAACTTAAAGTACTTCAGTAGTGAAACAGACTGCTCTGGGCATTCTAAGCCAGCAACCTCTGGGAACCACTGGTTGCAAAAGTAAAAGTTGCACCTTTTAAAACATGTTGGCTGCAACCAACAATTTCACCCAACTAGAGCCAGCAACCTCTGGGAACCACTGCCAACCAGTTGGGGAGTACACATTTTCCCTAGCAACCGGTGGTTGTATCACGTCCATGAGGTCACGTGAGAAACCTCAATAGTTTCTCCAAAGCACGGATTAAGTCAAAACAGGAGTTTCAGAAGACAACAAACATATTAAATTCATAATTTAAAAGGCATTTTTTGACCTTAAATTTGCTTTTACTGTTGCTTTAAGTGTCCAAAAATACACCCACTGCTGCAGTGGCTATGATGGGCACAGAAGATATCTTAAATCTCACAGAAAAGCCCATTTCAGGCAAAAAGGCATGTAAATCACAGAGGAGGAGTGAGCAGATCTCATGTGTCTGGTTTATTTGTTATTTTAATTGCAAATCCTCACTGATCGTACATTCAGAAACCAGAACGTCAATGATGTAGTAGCTCAAGCAAATGAGCCCTTGATATTGACCTTGAGCACAGTTTTGGTGAAGACCCATTAGGTGATTATTGTGTTTCACTAAAATCTGACCAAGCAGTTCTTGTGAATATGGCAAAGTGCCCATAAAATGACAAATATGACCTTGACCTTGAGTCCTGAGGTGAAGACTCATTTGGTGATTATTGTGTGCAAGTTTGATTAAATTCTGCCCGATACTGTAGGAGGAGTAGCAATTCTTGTGGATGGATAGATGGACGAACAGCTCGCAATGCACCAGTTCATCGGCCATTTGGCTGGATGAGCAAAAAATAGATTAGACTTACTAACCTTGTTTAGAGCACCTGATCCGGTCAGGATAATGTGAGAGTTTTCCACTTGGATCACTCGCTGCCCCAGACGGACCAGATAGGCTCCAATTCCAATAGCACGACACGTCACCTGTAAGAGCACGAAGAGGCTTAGGTGAAAATCTTAGGGACTTTGGTATGCTGCTGCTGCTGCTGCAGGAAATCAGATCCATATTCTCACCAGACTGATTGTAATGATCTCTTCATAGGCCCGAGATGATTCTCCAGCAATGGTTCCAGAACCTCGCAGGTTCTCAACACCAAGACCATCATCCTTCCCAATGATGTCAGTGATGATGTACCTGTAACAGGTGAAAAATCTCTATTATTATTCAGATCAGTTCAGAATTTGTTAGATTTCAGTAAAATTTCACCTAAATTTAAATTTAGATTTTACTGTCCATGCCTTTTCATGCCACTACTGCTTGTTATTAACTTTATATCTTTTCTCTCCTGTAGTTTGTGATGTGTCTTGCTTGCCATTTGTCACTCTATGTTCTTCGAAAATTTCTTTGATTAATCTGTAATGTTGTAAGGTCTTTACCTTAAAACAAAGTCCAAGAAAAACATGGAGCCGCAACATAAAAAATAAATATATCAAATACTTTACACGCATCCAAAAAGTAAAGGATGTCATATGATTCATTGAGCTGACTTTGCAGCTTCATAAGAGCAAGGACTGTACCTGGATTCTCCACCTTCTTCTACATGCTGACAGTGAACAGAATTGGTGGCGCTAATACGGGTGTAGTCCTGAGGTGTCAGATAAAGGTATTTGAAACCCTACAGGAAGAAAGATAAAGAACCCATTATAAATGTAATATTACACATACAATATTTTAGCAGTCATTTCATCTGCTTTCCCAAAGTGAACAAATGAAGAGACCTTGTAGGGATCAGAGGGGTCAATCCAGGCCACATGGAACATGTGTTTGACCTCTTCAGCAAGGCCAATACGCGCCCCACTGTTGGCTGCGATGTAAATGCGGGGGATGCCTTCAGTGCGAGCCAACTCAGATGCCCTGAGGAACAGCTCGTCCTCTTGAGGACCGAATGAGCCAATCATGTGAGTGATGTCATTACAGATGACAATAATGTCTCTGCCCTCTGGATACTCCGGAGTCTTCATTTTCATCCTGAAGGCAACCATTCCCACCTGGAGAGGAATGATTACAGTTAGTAACGGCATCAATAAAGACAAGCAGTTGACGTAAATGTTCTTAAAAATATCCTACGTCATTGTCTCCAGGTAGGCGGTTCATCTGCACCAGTCGACTTTGTGGGTCCAGAACGAGCTCAGTGCACATCAGCACATCCTTAGGGCATTTGTCCCCTGGACCCCAAAGCTTGAATAATGCCTATGAGAAAATTTTCACAGTGAGATCAGACAACCTAAGAACATCAAAGATTGAAATAAGTAAATCAGTGAGTTAACAGTACCTGTCTGAACATCTCAGGGAAGTCATAGACGTATGTAGTACCCAGAGTTTGAGCCTGGAAGCGTTTGGCCTGCAGCAGGTCTTTTGTCACATAGGGGGTGTTGATCAACATGCCATGCAAGGGACCCTGCTTATCACCATATGACTGAAACATGATCTGCAAAGTTGGCAAGGTGAATTTTTACATTTATATGACCATTAAAAATAAGAACTCCCTGGTAGTTTCAGAAAATGCTCAATCCACTGTCTTCACCTGTCCAGAACTAGGGTCAGTGACTTCTTTATACAAGCTGATGTCCAAATAATAGCCAGATTCATTAGTGAGGAACAGGCGGATAGGAATGGCATTCCCACTCGGTGTAAGACGGATGTTGATCTTCAGCTCCGCCTGCAGGACCCGCAGCTTCCAAAGCCGACTGCCATAGCGCATCACCATGGAGCGGACAGACTCCTCGATCTGATAAATCAAAGATCAGGACAAGGATTCACACAAAGCAAGCATGTTATTCATTAAGACACCAGACACCCCACAATACGATATTATCACAATACTATTCTCATTATATGAAATTATTGCGATTGCTGAGTATTGCAATAACATATATTGCGATTTATCACCTTTTTTCAACTTCAAATTATGTCCTCAAAGTTAAACTTTGTCTTATCCAATAAGAAAAAGTTCTCACTTCAGTTATTTTTTTTTGCAGCAAAATGAGATTCACAAGCACACCAACACTGTCACTAAAACCTGCCATAAATGTTGCCATAAGATGGAGTCGGTCTGCCATCAGTCTGCCATCAGTCTGCGGTTGAATGGGTTCAAGTTGGCAATTACATGCAATCCGTTTCTGATAGTACATCAGTTAACTGTGATAAATCGTTGAAAATCACATATCTGTTGCTGTCTATATAGACAGAAATTCACATTACATTTGCGATCAGCAGCCTTCCTGTTCTATAGGAATATAACCAGAGTACAACCAGCAGGCAGCCAGTTGAGTCGAGTCCCCTCGAGTTGTGCTCATTGACAAAGACTCATTCAAACTGATGGCAACATGTTGGCAATCTGTCTGCATTTATAAGTTAGATATCAATTATTTGCAAACCTTCAACAATCTCTCTGAGAGTGACTGCGATCAGTCCAAGTCAGACTGCAACTGTTTGCAGACAGGTTGCCTCAGGCGACCTGTGCAATCGCCTTGTGATCAAAAGTGGTCATGAGTGTGCAACACCCTCAAGCGCTGGGCAACCATTTAGTCACCATAAGTTTCAATCGGTCACAGAATGTGAAAAAATTCAATAGAATCACAGAATTTTATAGATACAAGCAGGTTGCTGTCCTATTTTTATGAATGTGACTGAGCCATTAGCTTGTTCTGAATTAGGAAGCAGCTTTGTCAGGCTAAGTGTGTCCAGTGTTATAGCGCTTCACTGAGGTGACACCACAACAATACTCTTGTACTCTGACATAACAGCACTTTGAACTAAAAGATGACGCAGCAAGTCTCTTATTTTGGTAGTTAGAAGAGCACAGAGATTAGCTGTCCTTCAAGAAGACAGAGAAGACTGTAAAGTTGGTTGCGGTGGATAACTAACGCTACCACGATGGTAACTATGGTGAAAGTTTTCATTAAATTTCACAGTCCATGCATTTTCTTCCACTTATCCAATTCAGGGTCATGGAGGGGAGGGGGGGGAGCCTATCCCAGCTGCCACAGGGCAAGAGGAGGGGTACACTCTGGACAGGTCGCCAGTCTGTCGCAGGGCTCACACAGAGAGACAGACGAGCATTCACACTCACATTCACACCTATGGGCAATTTAGAATCACCAGTTAACTTAACCTCACTAACTGCATGTCTTTGGACTGTGGGAGGAAGCTGGAGTACCCGGAGAGAACCCACGCAGACCCGGGGAGGACATGCAAACTCCACACAGAAAGGCCAGATGGTGGATTTGAACCCAGGACCATCCGTGGTAACCACTGCACCGCTGTGCTGCCCTAAATTTCACAGTGTTTTTACAAAAAGCACCTTTAAGACAAAAGCTGCTACTCTGTTCAAACTGCTGAACTGAATGATGGGAAAGAAAAGAATAAAAGAATTATGTTTTTACACCGGTGGGCTGGTACCATCTCCCATCTCTTATTACTGAAGCTGTGAAGCAAGTTACCTGCCATTGCCCTGGTGAGGAACATGCCTCCTTGTTTGTTGAGCAAGGACACATCCAAGGTCCCTCCTCCTAAGTCGACCACCAGCACATTAAACACGTCCACCTTGTGCAGGCCGTAGGCCATGGCTGCAGCCGTGGGCTCGTTGATCACACGCAAGATCTCCAAGCCTGGAAGACAGCAACATGGGAGTTATAAGTGGCACAGTGTGCACACTAACACTAATGTAGGGCATGTGTTGTTTTTAATCAAGGCTGAGAAGAATGGATTCAAAGACTGTTCTCAGCTGTGCAGGAGAACAGAAGCTCTCTGAAAACCCAGGTGAATGATGTGCAGCTTTTAGACTCATTAGTAAACTGACCAGCAAGGTTAGCGGCCCTCACGGTGTAGTTCCTCTGCCTCTCATCGAACTCTGCAGGCACAGAGATGACGGCCTTCTGCACCAGTACACCCAGCTGTCGCTCGGCCATCTTCCTCAACTTCAGCAGCAGCCTGGAGCTGATGAACTCTGGGGTAACAGTGAAGGTGTGGTTGGTGGAGATCACAAACTCTGCACTGCCATTGTTGTTTATCACCTATGGGAAGAGCAGGACAACAAGATGCTTTTATTAAGAGTTTATCTGACATCAGTGCATAAACGCAGCTAAGAAACGTGGCGGCTATGATTGGCTGCCTGGACTGAAAACTTTCCAAACCGAGCCCAGGATGACCCACCTTAAACGGGTACCTAGCGCTCTCCTTCTCCAGGACCTCTGGCTCAAATATCTTCCCGATGAACCTCTTGGCATCGTAGATGGTGTTTTGGGGGTTCATGTCAGCTAGGTCCACGGCTTCGTGTCCGGCCAGGACCGCGGTGGTGGTGAAAGAGACCGCGCTGGGGATGCTCTTCCTCCCCTCTTCATCCGCTATCACCTCCACCTCCCCGCTGCCCGGGTGGAAGACCCCCACGGAGCAGAAGGTGGTGCCCAAGTCCAAGCCGATCACCTTGGGTTTCGGGGGAGGTAGGTACTGCTGACCCAGGTAACCAGCCAAGAACAGGGCCAGAATCACCGAACCTGTGGTACGGTAACAACACGCGCATCACAGGTGGACCAAACCATTATCAGCTCATGACTTAGCACCGTAAAACAACCGTCCTTCAACTCACCAATCATAGAGACTTCTCCGGCCATCGTCACACGCTGTTACGAAGTCACCCGACCGTTAAAATTCACAAAATGTCGGTAAAACTGCTCAAAGTTGTGCTAAAACCGTGTCCGGCTTTTGACAACTGGATGACGACAAACGGGAATTTTTCAGTCCACCAACATATTACACGTCAACGTTGCGTGACTCATGGGTGATGCTGGGTAATGTAGTTTACTGCAGACACAACGAACGCCACCGCAAATACAGAAAATGGTTGCTTCGTACTACAAATCCCACATATGCTAGCTACGGCAACCTTATCGCGAGCGTTTTGTGACGTATGCATGAAGTCAACCAATCAGGGAAAGCCGAAGCTAATGTTTTTTTTTAACATTTAAAATATATTATTATTGTTGTTATTAATAATATTAATAACAATATTATTATTGTTATTATTGTTATTATTATTGTTATTAATAATAATATTATTAATATTATTGTTATTAATATTATTATTATTATTATTATTACAAGTATACCTTAATTCAATCTAATGAAACTAAATTCATACATAGAGGTACAATCCATTGTGGTGGTGTATGTGTCAGACACTGTACTGTTAGGTGTAATAAAATAGTCCTTAAACACACACACACATAATATTTGACTGTATTTTTAAAAATTTTATTTACAAAAAGTTTTGAAAATAAATGAATGCTCATTTTCACATGAGTGCTCACACACAAGCTCTCTCACACACCATCTTGTTCACATGCACATTCAGAAAAGAGCACACATGTTAATCTGTAGAGTATGCATTATAGGTAAGATAAGCTTTCAAACACACCCCTTCGCTGATATCACTTCATTCACAGGAAAAGAAAGTACACTGAAAGTTAAACGGATATCGGACATGATAAGAAAGGTAAAAATGATGCAGCTGTGATAAATAAAAGCTTTAAATGCAAAAACAAAGATTTAGAATGAAATAAATACAACTGACATTAAGATGACAAAATTTCACCTCAACAATCAACGCTTACAACTATTACAGTGATAAAGTGACAAAAGGATAAGATGATGTTTAGAATATTGTCTCTTCTTTGCACATGTCAAAGCCTCCACATTAGGCAAGCTTTCTGCTGCAACAAGGGATACAAACATGACATTTTGAGAAAGTTATGGGATGAATTTTATAGAACCATTTGTATCAAAGTCATAAGAAAAAGTGCAACTTTTAAATATCAAAGTATCCAAATGACAAACAAGCACTTTATGACTCCACGGCGTCTGTGACAGGCTCTGCGTCCTCCTTGCTGTCTGAACACTCTGACGGGATGAAGCAGCCCGAGTCTCTGGGACAGTCACTGTCTTCTTCCTGCAGACTGTGGGAGGATTTGTGCTCCTCTACATCCCTGACATCGTCACCTGCAGCCACAAACCAAATGGAATTCAATCAAATGTCATAATATTCAAATCTGCACCGAGTGGTGCACTCCGGAGAATTGAAGCCATATTTAGACGTGGAAGGGTGATGACCTTTGACATTTCATTTGATTTATTGTGTTGATAGCGATGCATTATCGTAAGAGTTGTTTATTGGTGTCAAACCAGAGAATGTGCTGTTTCCTGTGAGCTGTCAAATGACCCAAATACAAGTGTGTGAGTTTGGACCGGAAAACTGCAGAAGAAAATATGTCACCTAATTTGGTATAGATTTATTTTCCTGTAAACAGTAAAAATATTCCACCGTTCTTCATTATTGTTTTTTAAACTCACCGACAGAAGCCGCTAATCCGACTAATCTAGCTCAGCTTGATTAAATTACTGGTGTCTAATGTGAGCTTGGCAGGGTCACACTGCAGCAGCTGCCATCTGTTTAGTTTCACTGACCCCCAAGCTAAAAACAATTACACTGACCTTTAATTTGCCTTTGTATACATCTGCTTAAGTTATACTCAAAGTTAAAAAAAAAAAGGCCTGTGGATGTTTTTCCTCTGTCATACTGGAATGTTTGAGAAAGTTTTGCTTTCATTCACGCAGGGTTTTCTGAAAATCAGCCAGACTGCTTCCAGACTTCAGATTACAGGAACACCTTCTGCCATGGTAAGCACTTTCTATCTGAGTAACAGAAAGTCACTGATAAGCCTCTCTTAGTGTGCAGGATGTATTTCTATTCGCTGTAGCACAGATGTCCCAGCTTTTACCTGTTTTTCCATTTTACAGAGTGAACCGTTTTTATTGTCCGGCCAAAATTAAGTGACAAAATTATAACTTCTATATTTATGTTAAGTATTAACAAGTGGACTTTGTTATTAGTTTTCAGAAAGAGAGTTATTATTTATTACAGTCTTTACGTTTTCTTGCTGTTTATGTGCCACTAAAGTCATTAAAGCTAATTTAAAGAGATAAATTACTGATGGTACAGAGCTTTGATTTACTCAGAAAATGTAACTCTGATGACTGCTGGTTAAAAGATGGGAGCCAATAGTACCAGTAAATACACCTTTCCTTTTTTTGGTTGTTGGCACTAGAGATAGGTTACAGACAGGAAATAAAGAGACTGGGGACAAAAAAACTCAAACAAAACCAGCACAAATGTAGACGTGACCCCAGCCAATTTAAGCTAGTCGTCATTGTGGCTGTACTGTTGTTGGCTTTTGCAGCACTGTTAATGGATTTATGTGACAAATCCCATGCATTGCTGCTTGGTTAATTGTACTAACAAATCATAAATTAACTCTCTGCTCCAGGTTTCGGTTGGTATTTTATTTGCATGTCACTTTGCATTAATTATGGATGCAGTTTGCTAACCAAGCTAGCATTAGCTGATACCTTAGCACCCCACCCTATTGTCTAAATATGGTCACTTCTGTCTCAAAAAAAAAAAAAAAAGAAAAAGAGAGAGAATAATAAAATGAGTCAAGCTTCAAAATACCTAAGCATTTCACAAAACAATGCAGACGGGGGCTATTTCCATCTTTAATATACAGTCTCTGTGATGCTATTTTGAATGCAGGCTTAATGTAACACTGATTTAGTCTACTGATAAATATTTTTTGACTCCTGAATGTCTGCGGTGAGTCAGTCAGTACAACAAAACAGGCCGCCTCAGTATAGTAAGCCCTTCATAAGCAGATCTCAGATTTTTTTTTTTTTCAGGAGTTATCACTCATTCCTCATCACTGAGTGTTGCATATTGTTACTTGTTAGCATTAGTACCAGTCATAATGATTGCTCAGTGTGTTTCTGACCTTCTGTGTAGTGGTATTCAGCAGCAGTAAGTAGCTTCTGTCTGTGCTCTGGGTCTTTGACGTTCAGCTCTATAAGGTGTTTCTCCTGCAGGTGCATCAGGGACTCCACTGTCTCATAGCCGTTTAGCATCAAGGCAGAAGCATACTCCTGAAACAACAACAACAACAACAACAACCACATATAGTCAATCTAAAACACAAATCTTTAAACATTTTGCCTTTATGACTTCTGCCTTTGTGATTCGTCCCTAAACTAAGATGAGCGATCCCAGGTGAGCGGATCCCGTCCTCACCTCCAGATTCAACCGCTCCAGTAACTCCAGCAGCGTTTTAGGTCGAGGTCTTTTGACCAGCTTCTGCTGTCTGATCTTGGGAGCTTCCTCTTCTTCCTCTTTCTCCACCAAAACGTCGACATAGATGAACTTGAAGTTGCCCACTTTGTTGTTTAGCATGCCTGTCCAGATGCCCATTGGAGGCTTGCTAATGATGTTGATGATGTCACCAACCTAGGAAAAAAAATGGCAGGGATGCTTAACTTTTAGCTTTCACATCAACCTTGTTTAGTTTTATCTGCTAAAAGACGACTGCTTCATTGTCCCTGCAGACAAACCTTGAGTTTGAGGGAGTCTGTGTCATACGGACTGGGAACAAAATCCGTGTGGACTCGAGCTCGGCCACAGAACTGCCCCTGATATGAGCCGTCCTCCTCCAGCCTCAGACTGTCTCTCTGACCAGAGCCATTGGACTCACTGGTCACACCGCCTGAACCCACAAACACAGGATTACACACTTCAGCTCACCTAAGAGCATTACTGGTTAAAACCACACATTTATTCACAATGTGGGCTGCCTTGCTGTGTGTGCATTATGAACAGATACTTACTGGAGGAGCTCTGGCCACTGTAAAGACTCTCCAAGGAGTTGCTTGTCTTTGTGGAGTTTTTCTCAGCTGGGGGGCTGCTTTCTGTCTCTGCATCTGGCTCTTTGTCTGTGTCATCGCCCTGGAGGACAGCAAATAACAAGAAGGCCCGCGGTTTTAAGTGACAGCAACATTGCATAAACAGATGAACAGGGATGAAGCGAGCACAATTATGTAGACTGATCGAGCGACTCCATATAAAAGTGGAGGTGGAGGTGGAGGTGGAGGTGTTGGCTATGAAATTTCCAAAGCTAATCAAAACATCTTATCTTTTAATCTTTTTGAGAAAAACACAGAAACTGCAAGAAGACACTTTTCAGCACAGATGACAGCAAACAGTCATCTAAATCTTGCCAACAACTGCGTCACATTTGAGGATGTGGTTTCAGAGGAGATGAGAGTGATAAAACAGAGCAGGTTTGCAGTAAGCGATGTCCATGACCTCAAATTTGTTGCATGTCAAGGGAATTTTTTAATCACTTGCGCACAAATTCTTTAGAATTAAACAGTAGTGGAGAACTGAAGCACTAATATGTGTGTGTGAACAGCTTCATCACAGTGCTCGGATTAGTCAGTGTAAATGTGTGTGTGAGGGATCCAGTAACTCACTGTCTCCTCAGATAAAGACTTGACATGTTTTTTGCCCATTTTTCTGCGCATGGTCAGTGAAATCTCCTTCATCTTCTTCCTGAGTCCAGCTGAGTTGTTTGGGTCTGAACTTTCACATTCTTCTGTGACCTGTGTGAAGGAAAATGGTTTAGTACAAATAGAACTGTGATATAAAAAACAAAGCAAAATAAGAACATTAGAGCCAGCTCCTCATTTTTTTTTTCTACCCATCTAATTAGATTTAGTCTAGACTGTATATATTCCTGCAAAATGCATCACTTCCACATTTTTAACCTGTAAATAAAATACCTGCATTAAGCATGGCTGCAAATATTCAACACTCTCGTGCATCCTTTACACTGTTAGCGCTACTAAAATAAATTTTGCTGACACTGGGTCTACAAAAGTGAAAAACAAGCACATCTACAAACCATAGCTGTTCCATTTTCCTTCGGTTTGGCCGGTGATGAGTGATGTCTGAGACCCTCAAACTTGCCAAAGCTTGTGGAGCGCTGTGGGGAAGATTAAATGAGAAAGACAAGCTATCATATAAAGAGGACCCACACAGCACAGACACGGTTTGAATAGCACAATCGCAGCGGTCTCGAGTCTCTGTGACCTGTGACCCCCAGATTTCACAGGCCAAATATAATCAGTTTTT
>VUQS01048830.1:0-11060 GCA_015108495.1 Heterochromis multidens | reverse complement strand
ATGCTTCTTTCTGCAGACAAGCTTTATGGAGATGCTGACTTCATTTACCAGCAGGACTTGGCACCTGCCCACACTGCCAAAAGTACCAAAACCTGGTTCAGTGACCATGGGATTACTGTGCTTGATTGGCCAGCAAACTCGCATGACCTGAACCCCATAGAGAATCTATGGGGCATTGCCAAGAGAAAGATGAGCAACATGAGACCGAACAATGCAGAAGAGCTGAAGGCCACTATTGAAGCATCCTGGTCTTCCATAACACCTCAGCAGTGCCACAGGCTGATAGCATCCATGCCACGCCGCACTGAGGCAGTAATTCATGCAAAAGGGGCCCAAACCAAGTACTGAGTACATATGCATGATTATACTTTTCAGAGGTCCAACATTTCTCTATTTAAAATCCTTGTTTTATTGATTTCATGTGATATTCTAATTTTCTGAGCTTTTGAATTTGGGGTTTTCATAAGCTGTAAGCCATGATCAACAAAATTATAACAAATAAAGGCTTGAAATATCTCGCTTTGCATGTAATGAGTCTGTATCATATATTAGTTTCACCTTTTAAGTTGAATTACTGAAATAAATGAACTTTTGCACGATATTCTAATTTTTCGAGTTTCACCTGTATTACAAGCAGGTATTTCTTCACCCGTTAAAACTGACCTAACCCTGGTTCATCTTACCTCTTGGTGTTTTATCACTGTTGAACACAACTTATGAGGAACCTGCAGGTGTGACAGATGCACTGTTATAGAATCTGTGTACATGCAAGTGTGTGTGTGTGTTCCAGTGTGGAGATGATGGGGCATCCAGACCTCTGTTCAGAGTGTGACATCCACCGGCTCGAGCCTTTACTTCCTCAAGAGGTGGTGGACGACCTGCTCAGCAAATATGTTAAGACCTTTACAGTAAGTAACTAATAGGAACACTAAAGATTGTCTTATTCAAGTTATTTAGCCTGTAGTATTTATTTATACTGTATGTTATATATTGTGCATTCCTTTATTTAATTTGGATATGCCGGTTAAATTCTCATGTAATTAAACTGTTAGTGCTGCGCTAAAATAGAACTGGTCCTTGAACATCCAGTTGCATTAATCTAATTAAAGTCCTTGTCTCCCAGTCTGTGACTTCTAATGTAAACATCACATTAAAAAATGGCAATCTATCATAGGGAGCAGAAGTTAATAAAGTTACAAGCTCTTTCTTTTGCTAAGTGTGGTCCCACATTCTGTTTGACTGTTCATATCTTTAGTCTAATATAACAGGCTGGCTGCGCAAGGCCCTGGAAACAGATAAGAAAGACTGGCAAAAAGAAACGGAGCCTGAGGCCGATCAAGATGGATACTACCAGACGACACTGCCTGCCATTGTCTTTCAGGTAAGACACTCAGCTCCACTGTGTTTGCAGCCCTGAACAGGAATGAGCAGAGATTTTCAGTAGGTCTGTATTGTGGGTTCACTTGAGATAAGTGGCCATGGACTTGGTATGTTGCCTAACACACACCATCTATGAATGTTTTCACACTGAAATGTTGTCAGCTGGATGATGTGCACTTTTTTTTTTTTTAACCAGATGCAGCACTTGTATCACAGACTACACTTGGTTCATTAGCATTTTTGGGAAGGTTATTTTTGTCATATAATCATTCACAGATTACTAGCTACCCCTATTAAAATGTAATAAGCAATGTAACTGTTTTAATTACTTGAAACACACTACATTTGATTATCTGTTTTTTTTTTGTTTTAGTTATTTTTGTAACTAATGTTTTAATGGTGGCAGTAAAACAGAAGATCTTTTACAGGCTCTAGATGTTCCTTCAATTTTGAGTCTTTCAATATTGGCAGCATTTTTATTGCTGTAAACACTTTTCTCTTTTCAGAAGGAAAATATTGTAACATTTCTGGGAGTGAATGGCATTCTTATTCAATGGCATGGTCATCTGCCTTGGCCTGGTTAACTGCTGCAGGCATAATAAACTCAGGTTGCTTAGAGCAATTCACTTTGGCTTGGATGACAGAGAAGAGGCAGAGCACAGAAGGGAAGAAATAAAGTTGTAATTAAACTCAGTTATGTTTAACTAGTTACCCACTGTTCATTGTTAAAGGTAGTTTTTTTTTTCACTGCTGTCGAAGGAGACAAAGTTAGATCTAAAAGGGGGGTAAATATTGGGGTTACACTGATCAGGTGGACAGTTGCATCTGTCACAGTTTTAGACTGAAATACAAAGTGTACCTCATTTACTGCAGTTTAAAGCATTTGCTGTGGCGTTCAATGTACTTTTTCAAAACATCTTAAACATTGTGATGTGTAGTACTTTAAAAACAGTGACGCTACTGTATATTTAGTTACTAAAAGTACTCATCTTGTTCTTCTCTCCTCCTGATCTTAATGTTTCAACTTCTCAGATGTTTGAGCAGAATCTACAAGTTGCTGCACAAATTGATGGGGATTTCAAAGAACAAGTTCTGAAGCTTTGCCTGAAACAAATGAACACTTTCCTTAACAGGTATTCTGTCATGCTTTTTGACTTTTATTGTGACAGTAAACCTGTAAAATGTATTTCACTATATACACCACAGCTTTGTAGAAAAATGTCAATATGTTTCTGAATCATATTAAAATATTATTTAAACCAGGGTCATTTTCCCATACTGTCCATGGCTTTGTGCTACCCACCTACTTGAGTTTCAGGCCTTGATTTTCATGTCAGGACACATGCAAAGCCTAGTGCTGTGCAAATGAACTTGTATTTTCCTGCAGTTATTTCCTTGTCTGCACCACTTTACTATTATGATGACTTACTGTGCACCTCAGTGGGACTTAGTCAAAAATGCAGCAATGCCAAGCCAGTTATATTAAGGGGCACCTCAATGCAAGTAATTACACTGATTAAAATTTTTAATTTCCTTTCTGGTATTACTGGTAAAATCATTCATCAGGGACTTTAATGAATGAAGTGTACATGCTACTACATACTAATGGCCTTAGTTTGTGTCTTCATTTACTCTGAAGACTCTATTTACAAGTATCTGAAGATGCTGCTTTTCCATCTGCTATCTCATTGCACACTCTCACACCACAGTTTCACACAGCACAGCCATTGATTAAACTTTGTGGAAAGAGCACCAGTGACACCTTTATGCATATGAGAAACACCAGAATTATTGATGAATTATTAGTCTGCATTTCATACTGTACATCAGTAGTTGACTTTGCAATATTGTTAGACTGAGACAGTGAAACAATTCACACAGTTCCCTGAAAAATCATGGACCAATTAAAACCTCTCTGTCACCTAATGACTTGTGGCTGTGATGACCAACATGATGAGACAAACTTATACAATACAAGATCTACTTGTCCCTATATTTGAGCTGCTGTATATTAATATATTATTTGAAATAACTTAAGAAAGCTTTCAACAGGATTCTCAAATGTTCAATTTAGCAAATGTAATGTGAATGTGGTTATAATTGTCTAAGTCATTCTGTCTGTTCTCACCTCATTTGGAAGTGTGCTACAAGTGCAACATGCAACCTTAGCCCCAAAATGAACAAAATACCCCCTTAACAGGGTTCATAAAAGTAAAGACCCTGGTTCTTCAAATTTAAAGTAGTTAATAATTAATAATAATTGGATCCATTTAGAGAACAAGTAAGAGAACAAACTACTGCAATAACTCTTAACAGTAATTGTGTGCGTTTTGTTTGTAGGTACAGGGAGGAGGCAGTGATCTACAAAGAGGACCACCTGAGAGACAGGCAGCTACCTCAGTGTTATGTGCAGTACATGATAGCCATCATTAACAACTGCCAGACATTCAAGTGAGTTATAATTTCATACATGAACTAGAGTTAACACATTATCCAAATGAGAGTTGGCCCTCCCTCAAGGCAGAAAGGGCCAACTCTGTAATCCCAGTCATTTTTCTAGATGCTGGAAGAAAGCTGCAGATGTTTTTTTTGTTTTTTTTTTAAACCCACTGGTATGTATGAGTAGTTGAAGTGGCATACCACTCTAATGCTGCTGGACAAAAGTGTCTGTCAGTGAAACTGAAGTGATAAGCGGTTTATAGGTCAGTCACGTTATGAAGATTAATTTGTAAACAGCTCCCATGTTTTCCTCAGAGAGTCCATCAACAGTCTGAAGAGGAAGTATTCTCAGTCGTCAGAGCCCACTGAAAGTGATGCTGCTATAGAAAGGACACTCAATGAGGTGGCCAAGGAGGGTTGTCAGTTCCTGTTAGATGAGGTTTTCCTTGACCTTGAGGTAAAAAAGGCAGTTTTTAATAACATTACATGCTTAAATGCTGTTTTTTGTATTTCTATTTTAATTTTCTAAAAAATTGCTTGTTCTGGTATTGTAATCAGTTACTATCAGTTCAGTACAATCAGTTAAACATTACTAATCTCTTGTCACCTCAACCCCCAAATATTTAAATGAATGTGTTGCAATACTAAATGGTAAATATGAATATAAAAGTTTTTGAGTTTTTGACAGATTTAACCTATAACCAGCAATCTCACTGTAGTCTTTCAAAATAAACACAATATTAGGGATGGATTCAGTGGGATTTGTCACAAATAGTAGTAAATCATCTGCATACAAAGACACATTGTGCTCCATCTCACCCCTATGAATTCCATCATAGTCTTTAAGGGAACGCAAAGCAGTAGCAGGAGGCTCAATGGCTAGAACAAAAAGAAGTGGAGAGAGAGGACAACCCTGTCTTGCCCCACATTGCAGGGGGAAAATGAGAAGATCTAAGGGAACTGGCCTACACTGAAGCAAGGGGAGAATGATATAATAATTTAATCCATGATATAAAATTTCCATTAAAGCTAAACTTTCCAAGAACAGCAAAGAGAAAATCCCATACAACTCAATCTAAGGCTTTCAATGGAATCAATGGAAGTACTTTCTCTAATCTTGTAATAATCATTTTAGCTAGTAATTTCGTGTCCACAGTCAAAAGACTAAATAGGTCATTGAGACCCTAACTCCTTTGGCTCTTTACCTTCTTTCATCAAAAATTATATGGAGGCCTGATAGAAAGTAGGAAGAAGAGTTCTAGCAGCAAAAGCTTCATTTAAAGCATTAAGTAATAATGGGGAAATTGATTTTGAAAAAGATTTATAGAATTCAGAAGTAAATCCATCTGGGCCAGGAGTTTTAGCGCTTTGGTTACTATTTAATGCATGTGTTAGCTCTTCAAGAGTAAAGGGCACTTCCAAACTGGCTTTTTGGTTTGCTTCGATTGGTAGGATTTGTAATTTATTTAGAAAATCACTTATTAATATAGGATTATTTTTAGAGTCAGAATATTTTTATAATAACATTTAAATTCATTATTTATATCTTGTCCATCAATGAGAATTTCTACAGAGACACTACAAATCTGTTATAAATCTAGATGCTGTTTCTTGTCGGGTCTGTTGAGCTAGTAAACGACCAGCCTTCTGTCCTTGCTCATACAATCTATATTGTGATCGCAGTAATAACTTTGCAGATGCATCAATTGAAAGTAAGTCAAACTCTTATTGAAGACAAATTATCTTATTATAAAGTTTTAGAGAGGGTTCAATTGAGTGCTGCTGAAAAACAAAAGTTGTATATTAAGACTTAGTAGTAACAACTTTTTCACAAGAACCTGTGAAACCTCTTTATATTTACACCATAGAGTAAATAAGATATAAGATTACAAAAGATACAACATGAAATGTATTTATTTTAGCATTGCAAATGAATTAAAAGAATTTGCCATAAGAATTGTTGTATATAATCATATCCTCATATGTTCGTATACTGGTTAAAAATGATTTGATGCATTAAATTCCTTTGATTCCGGCATTGCATTCACCAGAGTCACTTAAATGAGCTGCTGACCAGGAAGTGGCTGACAGGCTCTCATGCTGTGGACACCATCTGTGTGACAGTGGAGGATTATTTCAATGACTTCAACAAGATTAAGAAACCCTTCAATCAGGTAGGATGGCTACCACTAAAAAGCTGTAGGTAGGGTGATTCCCATGAAATTGAACTGGAATGTTTGTCATTGAAACCAGCATGTAGAAGTGTGCTATCCACATAGCCTCCAGAGCTGTAGTACAACTCTGAGGCCTGACCTGCACAATGTGGTGTGTGCAGGAGATGACGAGCGAAGCCTTGCGCAGGGTGGTAGTCGAGTACATTAAAGCAGTGATGCAAAAGAGGATCACTTTTAAAAATGCTGATGAGAGAAAGGAGGGAGCTGAAAGGATGATGAAAGAAGCTGATCAGTTCAAGTTCCTCTTCAGAAAACTAGCTGCGGTGAGTTCACATCTGTACAGTGGTTTTACTTATGTAAATATTTGGATTTGTAAATATTATGGCTTATAGGTTATGAAAATCAGAAATCCAGTATCTCCAATTATTTGAATGTTTTAGATCAATCCAAAAAGGAACTGCAATACAGAAATGTCTGACTTCTGAAAAGTATATTTAAAAAGTATTTAAATTTTTACACTAACACTTTTCATTCATTTTTATATTAACCTAAATGAACTTAGACTTGACATTTTAAAGTTGTGTCCATGATTTAGTTTTTTGTTTGTTTGTTTGTTTTTTTTTTAACCGCATAGGGTGAAGACACAGACTGGCTTTGCGGTGCCATCACTGCTATTGCTGAAGTGTTCAAGCTGACTGACCCCACACTATTGTTCCTGGAGGTCTCCACGCTGGTGTCCAAATATCCTGATATCAGGTGCACAGTCACATGCTAACACTGACAAGCATTTCAGTTGTTATCAGCATCATTCCTGTATCTTCAGCATCTGTACTTTGGACATAGATAAGAACTGAAAATGACAGTATTTGTCATAATGTGCTTTTTCATATTTGTATATTGTTTACATGCCGTATTTCCACTGAACACTCACATTTTCTCCTTAAATTGGTCATTTGAGGAAAGAGCGTTAGCTTGGAAATAAACCTGCACAAATAGTATCATCAGTTAGATCTGAGTTTAAAAAAAGATGTTAGGATATTTTTCCTTAAAATAAGTTTTTAAAATCTTTTCATTCACCAAATTATGCTACTTCTATAGATGCACAGTTTCACATGACAATAAGTCTGTTAGTAAGATTTGAAGTGGGGTTTCTTTCAGTTTATGAGAAGAGCACTTCCTGGATTTAATTTTTTTGTGTTTGAGGTGCTTTTTGGAAGGAATACATAAAAGCTAAAACATCAACAAAGAATTAATATTCCACTCTGACTCCAGGTGGAAGTTTGCCATTGGTGGAACACCATTAGAAAAGATAGTTTTTCATGAAATCTGTTTAATGTCCTGATGAAGGCTTGCATGCTGAAACATGTTGAACTTCTTTTCATTAAGCATGGCCGCGCCATGAGAATAAAAGCATTTGAAACTTTATTTAACAAAAGAGTGCCTTGGGGTTCACTGGCTCTGTGTTGTATCAAAAAGTAATGTTGCAGACAGCAGTGTGTGCTGCTGGGGGCCTCTGACCTGAACACTGAGCCATTACAGCACTACCAGAGCCCTAAACTGGTACACCACAAAGAAATGCAGCATTAATAATTCTGTTAATTTCACCCAATTGTGTGTCTGTGGTGAGTTTGCCTGTACATGGCTGAGTCTTTTTGTCCCTCCTGCTCTCTGTAGGGAGGAGCACATCCAGGCGCTGCTTGCTGTACGTGGTGATGCCAGCAGGGAAATGCGGCAGATGATCATCGGCACTCTCAGCGAGAATAAAGTATCACACTCTGGTGTCTCACAGTCCATCTTCAAAGACATCACCGTGCCCACTATTGCCATGACGACCATGACTACCATGACCTCCATGGCAACTTCAAAGCTGCTAAAATAAAGCCAGTCACCATGACACTATTTCCATCTCTAGCACCTTCAGTTACAGTAGCATAACAAAAGATACCTTATCTTTCACTGGTTCTTGCAGCCTGCTGTGTTTTCTGTATTCACTCTTTTTGTTGTTTTATTCTCATACTGATACTGATCATGTCTGCTTCAACAAAATAATACAATTTGTGTTGTAAAAATGGACTGCACTGTTGCTTTAATTAGAGGTGCAAAGTGTCACAAGATTTGGACCTCTTTATTTTTCTCTCTTTTTACTGAACTTCCCTAGTTTATCTTTTTTCTTGTCAGTGATGTTTCTTCATCTTAGCTGTCTTCTGACTTGCATGCAGCATTTAGTTAACTTGCAGACAAGTTCATTGTTATTAGTTGATGCTCCCAGGCTGAGCTTCTGAACAGAAATGCAACAAAAGCAAGATGCCTTACAGAAGAACTCAAGAGGCCTGGTTTTGAATTGTTTTTGAATGAGTTTATTTGTATTTCATAGAGAGTTCACAAGAAAAACAACGGGATCAAAAAAAGATAAATGATTTAAGGCTTCCAGTAATCACTTGAAACTTATTGAACTAAAGCTGAGATGAAGGTTCCAGAGAATCAGTAGATACTCTCCTCTTCAACTCAGGTTGCTGAGATCAGTTTCATTACTCCAATCAACCTCTTCTAGTTATCCAGTTCAGGGTCGTAGTTTGGCTGGATCCCACTTCAGCTGTCATGGGGAGAGAGGTGGGGTTCGCCCTGGACAGGTCACCAATCTGTTGCAGGGCTAACACAGAGACCATTCACACCTACAGCCAATTAACCTAACATGCATGTCTTTGGACTGTGGGAGGAAGCTGGCGTACCCAGAAAGAACCCACAAACTCAAAAAGAAAGGCAGATGGATTTGAATCCAGGACCTTGCTGTGAGGCAGCGGTGCTAACCACTGCTGCCTGTGCTCTGGTCTAATATTTAAACAAAATAACAAAAATGTCCTTCTCATTTTGAATTAGAAATCTCATACAGCAAAGACAGTGGTTACACATAAACTACAACCCATGGTACATGTTAGTGATTTTTAATCATCAAGCAGTCGTCAAATGATGCTGCGGTTATCAAAACAGTTTATAGTGGTCCTTTCATCAAGAAAGTATCAGCAGAAGAAAAATATGTAGTTTATGTAAAAACCTGGTGCATAACGATGGTAAGAGTTAGAAAGGGAATATGCTGTGAATACTGACAGTGCAGTAGTGAGACTACTACTGAGTGACTAATTCTGTAATTTTTTAAAATTTAAATTAACTGAAGTTATTACAAGTTCTTCACCCTTTGCACCTGTGCTGAGATTCTAAGTCTACATGCAAATGTTTAATTGTTCAAGTAGTGATCCTGGAACAACTCCAGATGCAGGAACTGTCACTGGTTCCTTATCACAGAGTGGTCAGCAGCCTGGGATCAGTGTTACAGCCTCCTGTGTCCGCTCGGCGGCGGTAAAGCGCCAGTAAGCTTTACCCATCGCTGCTAAAGAAGACGAGAGGCGGGGAAGAAGAAAGAAACAGGACGCTGTGTTTAATCTGCGAATTTGCAGATTGCTGAACATGAATAAACCTCTTTAGTTTCTGTTACGTCCTATTTAACAGACCGTGTGTCTGTTCAACATACCTGCTGAGAATACAGACAGCTAATCGTCTGCTGGGTAAGACTGAGCACTGATGATATGGCGAGTTTTGTTTACTGCCGGGCAGAGCTAGCTTACTGTAGGTTTGCTAAACCGAGCGGCTACTGGCACTAGTAGTATTTCAGTTAGATGTATTTACCCCGGAGGATGTTCAGTATGCTTATCTGTAGTCCTCTCACTGCTACCATTAGTGGCTCTTTCAGTTTTTCATCTTAGCCGGGTAGCAGCAGCTAATCAGGGTTACAAGAGCTAGCGCCGCTCAGAAAAGTGAACCCCCGTGAATGCATGCCAGCTTCAGATGGTATCGGTGGGTAAAAGTCATTCTTCCATTTTACGTTTAAACCTTCGCAGTCTGCCTGTTTTCAAACTAACGTCATATTTGACTTGGGATGAAACTGCAAGACACAAGCGGTTCAGGTGCTGTTGATGTTCGTGTTCAGCAAACAGACGAGACGAATCATGATGAGCTTTTGTTGAGTTGATCGGTGCCACAGTGGACGCCATACTGTGTACAGTGATGACAAGAGGGGCTCAGCAGGCTCCACAGCAAGCTTATTAGAATGAACTAAAACTAGATGTTAACAAAAATAAAAAGTAGACTTTTGAGAAAAAACATAAAATGTAAATGATTTTGTGAACTTGGAAAACTAACTGAAATAAAATAAAAAATATAGAGGAAATATACTTGATTTTACTGTTGTTAGTTTGGTGTCTGATGAGGCTTTGATGGACATGCTTATTGAGACTTTGGATGTCTACAAGACTGAGTCACTGCTTTCAAAAAGTTCTGTTTTTATTGTAATTCCTATACTGATTTTACTAAATCCGGTCTCTGGCACATACAGTGCATCTGGAAATATTCACACCGCTTCACTTGCTCCACATTTTGTCATGTTGCAGCCTTATTTCTAAATGGGTTCAATTCATTTTTCACCTCAAAATTCTACACACAACACCCCATAATGACAAAGTGAAAAAAGTTTGCTTGAAATTCTTGCAAATTTATTAAAAATAATAAACAAAAATATAACATGTACTTAAGTATTCACAGCCTTTGTCATGACACTCAAAATTGAGCTCAGGTGCATCCTGTTTTCACTGATCATCTGTCAGATGTTTCTACAGCTTGATTGTAGCTGGCCGCCCAGCCAATCTGAGTGATCGGGGTAGAAGGGCCTTTGTCAGGGAGGTGACCAAGAACTCGATGGTCACTCTGACAGAGCTCCAGCATTGCTCTGTGGAGAGAGGAGAACCTTCCAGAAGGACAACCATTTCTGCAGCACTCCACCAATCAGGCCTGTATGGTAGAGCGGTCAGACGGAAGCCACTCCTGAGTAAAAGGCACATGACAGCCCACCTGGAGTTTGCCAAAAGGCACCTGAAGGACTCTCAGACCATGAGAAACAAAATTCTCTGGTCTGATGAAACAAAGATTGAACTCTTTGGCTTGAATGCCAAGCATCATGTCTGCAGGAAACCAGGCACCACTCATCACCTGTCCAATACCATCCCTACAGTGAAGCAT
>VUQS01048823.1:11285-22267 GCA_015108495.1 Heterochromis multidens | reverse complement strand
CCAAAAAATTCCGGATGTGGCAAATATCATGCAAATTAAAAATAATTTATGCAAATTAATATTTCATTTCTTTTTTGTTAATTTGTCAGACGGTTCAATAAACACTCCATTTTCAAACATTTATAATTTTCTGGCAACTATTTCATGGTTCTGGCTTTAAAGGGTTAAAATGTCAGTTTATGTGACACATCAGGATCAAAATTTAGTTTTGTCTGGTCTCTCTTTTCTTCTAGCTTTTTAAAATGTTATGCCTCAGACCTAGAAACCTGTTGTCGACCATCTGGCAATCAATGGTCAAGAGCAGGGGTTAAAGTGGACCGGAACGATCCGGAATGGGTTATGGCACCTTCAGTACAGTAATTAAATCTGACTGACAGATTAATACATAATACTGAGTGAGTTAATTTTTCGTGTGCTGCGTGGTGTTGCTTCCAGCTGAAGGCATGGAGAGACTTGCTCAGTAAAAAGGAACTGACATCATACAGGCTCCTTACACCCTAAACACATCCCTTCTTTCTTCTCATTCCTGTCATAGTGCAAGTGTTTAAGGGTGTTTTCACACCTGCTGTGTTTAGTCCGTTTAAATCGAACTCTGGTTCGTTTTCCCCCTTGGTGCGGTTCATTTGTGCAGATGTTAACAAAGTAATCACACTCGGGTGGGACCAAAACAACCACATTCCCATTGAATTCCTGATTAAGGCTCTTAGGGTCCTGTTGATCTTGTATAGTTCTAAGCATTCCAGGATCCATATGTGAGGCATTGAGTCATAGGCTTTGTTGTAGTCAATCCAGGTTGGTCAGTCTGGTCTTACAGTCACGAGTGACTGCTCTATCTACCAGGAGCTGGTGTTTTGCCCCTCTGGTGTTTCTGCCGATTCCTTTCTGGGCCCCGCTCATGTATTGACCCATATGCCTGTTCATCTTAGCTGCTATGATGCCTGACAGGAGCTTCCATGTAGTGCTGAGGCAGGTTATTAGCTGGTAGTTGGATGGGACCGGTCCCGTTCTGGGTGTGTCTCATCCATTAGCAGCTGGTTCATTTGTGCTAGATCCACTAGCCACTGAGCATTGTTATGTGTTGCATCCTTCTCCCATATGTTTTTCCAGTATTGCTCCATCTCTAGCTTTGGTGGGGCTGTTCTCATATTGTTCCCCTGCCACTGAGAGTATACCTTGGATGGTTGAGTGGAGACCATCTGGTTTATTCATCTGGCTTCTATCTCTCTGGTATACCTTTTCAAGCGGCTAGCCAAGGCTGTGAGTCTTTGCTTGGCAGTTTCGTTTCCAAGGCCTCAGGTATGGACAGCTTATTGTACTTCTTGGCCATCCCTTTCTTCATCACACCTTTCTGCAGCTCTGATAGTTGGCTAACTTCCCTCCATGTTGCCTTGATCTTTGCCTCTAGTCTCCTTCTCCATGGAGGGTACTGCTCCTTGTGGCTATTGTTCATTTTATAGCCAAGCATCTCGAGGATCACTGTTGCTGTGGTATACATCAGCTGGTTGGTTTCAGTGATGGTCGCAGTAGGGATTGTCCGTAATGCTGCATTCACATCTAGTAGACTTTCAGAGGGTACTTCACATAGTCTTGTTAATCGGTGTCGGGGGGTCCAGGTTTCCAGCTTAGCCATGATCTTCTCTTTCAGGTCAGCTGCTGTGGTATTCAATGTACCAGTTATACTTGGTACCCAATCAGTGTGGGGATGATGAAATCCCCCCCCGACCTGACATCTTGACTCCCCCTTGCCATAGCATTTGTCTTGTACCTCCTCAATCTCTAGTTGCGATAGCAGTTGCTTCTTGCGTATGTTGGAACACTGAGCTACTAGTTGTTTCGATGTCAGTGTAGATGTTGGGTTTTGAACAATCCATAGGTCCCACATCCTCTTCATGTAACCCCTTTCCCTGGGGTTACTTGTGTAGTAGCATTCCAACAGTTCCCTGTTCTCATCCCTTGTCCACTTATGCCTTCGTGTGCTCCAGTAGCCCACCTCTCATGCCGAACATGAGAACCTCAGTTTTACCAGAATTGAGATGAAGGAAATTTGAATACATCCAATTAGCAATGGCAGAGAAGCATTCACTGAGGCAGGACAGGCTGTGGAGGTTGTTAGGCTTAACAGAAAAGTACAATTGTGTGTCATCTGCATAGCAATGGTACGAGATTCCATTTAAACCATTAAGTAGATGGCCCAGGGGTAACACATATAAAAAAACAGAATTGGTCGAAGGAGTGAGCCCTGGTGGACTCCACATAGGAGCGGTGCAGATGAGGACATACATTGGTTAATATGAATTCTGAAGTATCTGTTGGATAAGTATGAAGAAAAGCATTTGAGAGCAGTACCAGTGATGCCAACCCAGTTTTGTAGTCTGTTAATAAGAGCAGCATGATCCACGGTATCAAAGGCTGCAGATAAGTCAAGCAGGACTAAAATGGAGTGTTCACCCTTATCTGAGCGCATAAGGATATCATTAGTAATTTTCAATAAAGCTGTTTCAGTACTGTTGTTGTCTGTAACCAGACTGGAATTTATCCACAATGTTGTTTCCTTCAACAAGCTGAAGGAGCTGATGAGCAACAACTCAGTGATTTTAGAAATAAACGGAAGTTTGGAAATTGGCCTGCAATTATCTAAACAGTGGGATCTAAGGAGGGTTTTTTTAAGCAGAGGGAAGACGCTGTCTGTTTTACAGTAATCTGGAATGCAGCTAGATGAAAGGGACTGATTTATAATAGAGAGAAGCCAGGGGAGATGACAGGTAGAACCGCTTTAATTAATTTTTGTAGGGTCTTTACCTTATACCATAACGCGCCTTGAGGCGACTGTTGTTGTGATTTGGCGCTATATAAATAAAATTGAATTGAACTGAATTTAATAAATTAAACCGCCTTTGGATTATAGATGTGTATTTAAATGCTACAACAGATACATTTCTTGTTCACCAGTTTTTTCCTTTTTTAAAGCGGTAGCTTGAAATAAATAGGGACAAAAAATGGTTTAAGGAGGGTGCCAGATTAGCTTAGTGGGTGAGCAGGTGACCACATGCCACACGGCTGGAGTGCAGAGAACTGGGTTTGAGTCCAACCCATGGCCCTTTGCTGTGTATCTTCTCTCTCTCCCTACTTTCCTGTCTGTCTTCACTGCTCGACTATCCATTAAAGGCAAAAATGCCAAAAAAAAAAAGGTTTAAGGACATTTCTCAAATAGAGGATTTCATCATCATCTGTAGTTCATAATATAGGCAAAATAAATGAGATGCTACATTGAGAACAACTCAGTAGATCCAGAAATTATGGATAAGGACTCTTCTCAGCTATAGAGGAAGTGGTACACTTCATCTAGTTATTAGCATGCAGTTCTAAAGCCTGCATTAGCGTGCATTGGTGCACACTTGCATATTTGGCATCTTTTACTTAGCTTGCTTATACCACTGTGACTTCTGCTGTATGAGGCATCAAGCTAAGAACAACACTTTAATATCTAAACATAAAAAGATCTTTATTAAATCACTAACATTGCAAATCTGGAGAAAATATTTTTGACAATTCTCAGGACTGTACCAAATAACTCATCTTTTAAACACAGTTCTAATAATCAGTATTGTTAAACATTTATAAACACTGGGCTATGCTTACCGTTTGAAAGGATGTCTTGAGGGAGAAAAACATGTGGTACTGTTCATTGGCGAGTTTAGACCCTTTTTGGGGTGCATAAATTTCATCATAGCACCCCTAAAATAACTATAGTAATCGTAGTATTTTAGTATTATTTTCTGACATCGTCTTCTAATGTTAAATTTGGCTAACTTGTTTATTGGAGATGGTAAAAGTCAGAGTGAAAACAGGTTTAAATGTCCCATGTTCTTCATGTCATGATGTTACAGTGTACTCACACAGAGCCTTTTCATGCTTCAACAGTTCAAGTTTGACTTGTCATTGATATTTAAGACTTGAATTGCTGCGGCTGAAAGAAGATGAAGAGGCAATTTCATGACACAAATCAGTGGTGCAGATTTAAAACACACTTTATCTCAAATGTTAGCAAGCAAAAGTGCAAATTCTTCTGATAATGCAGTGTTATTAATGTGACTTAAAAAGTGTCTGCTTATGCATATTTGTTCTCTAAATAGCATCAAAAGCGATAGTTGGCTAGATCGCTAGAGATTATTATATTATATTATATTATATTATATTATTATAATTTTTAACCTTCTGAGCCACTAGTCTGCTGGTATATCACTAGTTGCCAGTCAAGGAGCTGATGTACTTTATTGTTTTAGTTTGTTAAAGTTTCGTATTCTGGTCAAATTGTGTTTCATTGTCTGTCTATAGTACATTTATGGACAGTGAATTAAAGTACAGGAAGAAACCCTGACTTATTGGAAATCTCTTTTTACATTACTGATTACTGAATTTACTGATTATGATCATTTCACATAACTAAGTAGTGTGTTATATTGTTATTGAGTGTGGATCCCTAACCTGCTCTTATAATAACTTTGATTTTTTTAAAATGTTTTTTTCTAGTTGAATATGTTTATGTTTGTGTGTGATTGTCAGTGCAAAGAAAGAGTGAGGATGATGGAGAGAGAAGACAGAGGGATTGTACAAGAGCAGGAAGAACCAGGTGAGCAAATGGGCAGATAGTGAAGTTAGGTCGAAAAACAATAACTGTTTGGTCATTTTCCAGTGTCTGTGCTGAATAATTATTATTCATAATAATGAATTTAAGTGCTTGATGAGTTAGTGGACTGTCTCTATGTGGTTAGAGACAGAGACTGAAACAATGCTGTGCATGTTTCTCCTCTTGACTGCTTTGCTACAAATTGTTCTAACTTACTTTGGAAAATTCTGGTCAACATGATTGAACGTTTGCCTCAAGTTTAATAACTAAAGTGTCCACCCTAAAACCATTGTATTATATTGAAATCTGTGATTATTCAATCTGAACTAACCAACTAATTAGGTTGCTTTTGAAAGTAACATTGTAATGTGTACCCAACTGAATTGAGGTTTGCAAAGGCGAAAAGGGTTGAATACATTTGCAAGCAGCATTCCATTAATATTAATTGCAAGGCACTGTATGCATGACATTATGACTGGGAGCTGAGCCCCCCTGAAGGTTTGATCCTGGAATCGTCCTTACTGCCAGTCATCTTTATCTGTACCTGTGCCAACGTTGGGTTTTCTGAGGCCTTTTCCTGTGTGAGTAAAACTGTCTTATTTCCTGGAGCTCTTCCTCTGCCTAAATCTGCCATCTCTGAGACTGACTGTGTCATGGTCCTGGGTCTTGGACACAGGGTTTTGAGTTTGTTTGTTGTTTCATTTTGTATTGTGAGATTTTGATGCCTAGTTTCAGAATGCCTCTTAGTTTTGTCATTTGTATATCTAGTTTTTGGTCCCTGGTTTCATTATGATGTTCTCTGTCTGTCCTGACCTTGCCTCTGTGTTCTATATCTGCGTGGTTGTTTACCTTTCTCTCTCTCTGTCAAGTCTGCATCTCTGTTCCCATGTTCTGCCATTTTCTGTTTTATTTTGGTAGCCTGTGACTAGTGTGCATTTTGTTCAGTTTTGCTTCCTCTTGTCTCGTTTGTCTGATTCTGTCCAGCCGTGTTCCCTGGTGTTCCCTGTCTGCCTAATTACCTGTTTGTGTATTTATTGTCTGCGTTTTCCCCAGGTCAGTGTCGTGATCTCCCTCATGGTGTGTGCCTTCCTGTCTCGTGTGTTCTTCCGTCTGCCGCTTCGTAAGAGTTTCCCAGTCTGTCTTCTGTCTGTCTGTCTGTCCGTCCGTCTGTCCTGTCGTTATTGAGCTTTTGTTTTTGTAACCTTTTTTCCCAGCATAAATAAAGCTGTGGTTTTGAGTTCATCTCCTGTCTGTTGAGTCCTGCATTCTGGGTCCACTTTATCTGCCACACACTTCCGGTTCCCTAACAGACTGTTTTGTATCTGAGCTGGCTTCTAACAAGACTGTTTTTGTTCTGGTTCTATGCCAGCTAACAACAAAGACACGATGTTTTGCTTTGCTTTGCTAAGCCAGCCAATTCGGTGGCTGGATTGACTCAAAATAAAAATGTATAATCTGTGTCTAAGCCAGCCGAAAAAGAAGTGTATTCTGTTTCTGAGTTGCCTAATAAGTTTTCATGTTGTGTTTCTGTACTGGCAAAAAACAAAACTGTTTTTGGAGGATCTGTTTCTGAACTGGCCATCCCAAAGACTATTAAGTGTTTTGCAGTCAGAGACGTGCCTTGTTTCACAACCTGCACCCCTGCACTGTTTCTGTTGCTGTGTCAAGGTAGTGTGTTTTAGTCCTGGTCGCAGTGTTCTGTTGCTTCCTGTTTTATTGTGATAGTCCCTCGTCTTATGTGTGTTATGTTTAGTTTTGCTTCTCCTGTCTCATTTAGTTAGATTCTGTTCAGCTGTGTTCCCATGTGTCTCCACTTCCCTTAATCACCCGCCTGTGTATTTATTGTCTCGGTCTTCCTTTGTCAGAATGTCAGTCACCTTTCCATTGCATCTCCCAGCTTCAGTGGTCCTGTTTCCTAGTGTTCTTTCACAGTGTACATTTCTGTTAGTAAAAGTGTCTGTTTACTTTTGTGTTTCTTTTATATTTTGTCTTTATTCTGTATTTAACTCATCTGCCCAAATAAACGGCTTGGTTTTGTTTAACTGCACCTGCCTGTGAGTCTGCGCTTGGGCCCTTACTCCATGACACACGATCTGCGTACCCTGCAGATCATGACAAAAACTCAAAAACCTGACAGAACCATCATAATATCTGTTAAAACTCAATTCATAAGGTGGACAATTTTCACTGAAACTAATGGCCTGTTTTATTTAACACAGTAAGAAAAATTGGGCTGGTGACAAAAAAATGTGTTTTCATAAAAATTTGCTTTTCCAAGTATCAGCATTTTACTTAACAGAGGACACTGGGACATGGATTATGAATCATTACTTATTTATGTTCATTTTTTTCTTATTGATTTATCAACCTTATTATTGACAAATGCCATTTAATATGTCAGACCACTCTTTTTTTTTTTTTTTTTCTTTTGGTTGCTCCCTTTAGGGGTTGCCACAGTGGATTATCTGCCTCCATCTCACCCTATATCCCTAGCATCCTCCTCTGTCACACCAACCGTCTGCACGTCTCCCTTCACTACATCCATGAACCTTCTCTGTGGTCTTCCTCTTTTCCTCCTGAATAGCAGCTCCAGATTCAACATCTTTTGTCCAGATAGCCACTGTAGCCACTGTTCCTCCTCTGCACATGTCCAAACCATCTCAGCCTTGCCTCTCTAACTTTGTCTCTAAACTACTTAACCTGAGCTATACCTCAGATATACTAATTTCTAATACTGTCCATCCCGGTCACTCGCAGTGTAAATCTTAACATCTTCAACTCTGCCACCACCAGCTCGGCATCCCACCTTGTTGTTAGTGCCACCGTCTCCAAACCATACATTATATCAGGTCTCACTATCATTTTGTAAACCTTCCCTTTCATTTTTGCTGCTAACCTTCTCTCAAAAATCACCCCTGACACTTGTCTCTATCCACTCCACCCTGCCTGCACTCTCTTCTTCACCTCTCTTGTGCACTGTCCATTGCTTTGGATGGTTGATCCAAGGTATTTAAACTCATCCACCTTCACTACCTCTATTCCTTGCAGTTTCACAGTTACACCTGTCTCTTTCTCATTCACACACATATATTCTGTCTTTCTTCTATTGACTTTCAGACTTTAGTGACTCGGCCATGGAAACCCATTCTATGAAGCTCTCTACGCACTGTTCTTGAGCTAATCTGAAGGCCACATGAAGTTTGGAGGTCTGTAGCTACTGACTCTGCAGAAAGTTGCCCCAGCATTGGCTGATCCCGCTCTGTGATTTTACATGGCCTACCACTTTGTGGCTGTCATTCCCAATCACTTCCACTTTGTTAAAATACCACTAAGACTGTGGAATATTTACTAGAGAGGAAATTTCACTGGAGTTGGACTTCCACTGGACTTGTTGCACAAGTGGCATCCTATCACGGTACAATTGATTGACAGTCTGGCTAACCTGTTGGTTAGCTGGCTAACCTGTTGGTAACCTGTTGGTTAGTCAATCATTGTTCAGTGTAGCAAGTAAGGTTTTCACATCTGAGCTGCCTTGCAAGGGCTGAGAATAAACATGAGAGGTGAATGTAGTTAGCCAGTACTGCTTAGAACAGACAGTAGGAACCTGTGTGAGTCCATTTTATTATTTTGGGCGGATGGTTATAATGGTGAGATTGGATGTGCTGTTCAGTGTGTGTAGCCAAACCAAGATGGCGGCCCCCAGTAGAGCCATGTGTTCGTGTCACTTGGAGATGTTGATGTAGTTACAATTTGTTCTTAGTATTGTTACCAGTACATTTTAGTACTAAGGAGTACATTATATGTTATATACTATATGTTGATAATTTTGGTTATGCATGTAAATTCCAGGTAAATATTTGTATTTTCAGTGAAGTAAGACCACCAAGTGTTAGATAATGTTGCACATGTCATGTATAATTGTTTATGTCCTTATTTTATTTTATTGTTGTAGAACCACACACCCATCAAGGCATAAAGGGCCTACTGTCTGGAAGCTATATCAGTAAGCACTGTGTGAAACTAGGAATAAACTCACTGAGGACAAACTCAGCTCAAGAGCATATTTACTGATGCCCCACGGTGATCACACTAATTGACCAGCAACTCCTTCAGTAGTAGCCACATTATTTTCTTGATTCATTCTACTAATCCTCTGCACTTCCTGATTCACTAACTTTCCTCCATCTGTCCTCCTCTCTCTTGTTTTCTACATTCATCAGCTCCTCAAAGTACTCCTTCCATCTTAATGCCCTCTCTTCACGTGTTAGTACATTTCCATCTCTATCTTTAATCATTCTAACCTGCTGCACATCCTTTCCAGCCTGATGGCCCAGTTTTCCCGAGTTCACCCTCTTTCATTGGCATCAACTGGAAGCAACACAGACTTCAGCACATGAAAGATTAAGTTGCTTGATAACCCATGATAATATATTGATGATAACCCATACTCTAAGGCCATTGAGGTTTTTGTGTTACCCTAAACTGCACTGCAGAATGTACTGCCCCCCCGAAATTACGGTGAAGGGCAGCATTGGGATGCAGATGATCTGCTGTGGCGACCCCTAAAGACAGCAGTCAGAAGAAGAAGAAGAGGGTAGAGGGCAGCATTGCGCTCGAAGAGTCTTGTCTGGCGGAAATAGATACGAAGAAGAAGAAGAACAAGGGGAACGAGAAGAAAAGCAACAATATCGTCACTAACCGTAAGCGGTCTGGCAGCAGGAAGACCGCTGCCTATTTTAAAATTATAGTTATACTTCCTCTACGTCGTTGCTCAGATCAGTAATCTTGTATAAATATTATGACATATGAAGATTATTTAGCTGGTTTCACCATTGGTCTTAGACTGTTAAAAAGTGAACGAACACTGATAGTTGACATTTGATATCAGTTCAACTTTCGAGGTGAAACATTTGCAGAGACTGCAAAACTGAGATGAGCTGAAGATACAAGGAAGGAACACTTCACTACTGACCGTGAGTTTTACTGAAATGCCTGCAAGCCTAATGTGTCATTTAATAGGTGTACATTTTTAAAAGAGTTTAGTTATGAAACGTTGCCATTCAACTGTAAGCTGTTTTTGCAAACTCAGCACTTTCTCTCTTTAAGGTATTTAAGCTTTACGACCATGGAATGTACATAAAGACAACGGAGCCTTCATTATACGAGAACCTTGAGTCTATAAATCTTTATAATGTACACTAAGTACGCATCTGTTCAGAAATGCGGTTTCAGAAATAATTCACTATGGATCATTTGTGTTGACACCTCAGACAATCCCAGTATCTGCTTATTACTTTGTGTAGAGGAATATTTGTGATGTCACGTGCCTGGTGGAATGTGTGTACAAGGTTATCTAAAGTCGCTACAGGTAGAACATCAAAGGTCTTCCTAAGAAAATGGGAAATAAGTGTGGCGATTTCTTGAAACATGTGCCACATACACGAAAATTCAGTATATAAGGCAAAAACAGAGTTTGTACAATTCGAAGGAGCTTGAAAATCGATATTTGGTATGACAGCCTTTATTCTCTAACACGGCCTAAAGGCAAGCTTTGTTGTAATTTCTTTACGTAATCTTGAGGAATAGTTCTCCAGGCTTCTTGAAGGACTTTCCAAAGCTCTTTGGATGTTTGTTGCTTTTTGTTCCATTCTGTTAAGATCATCCCGCACTGCTTCAATAATGTTGAGGTACTGGTGAGGCCACCAAATGGCAATAGCTGTGGTTGGAAGAAGACCTCTGGTCTTCTTGCTTTTCTTCTTGTTTTTGATGTCTGTAAACACATTCCTACTGAGTATATGAGCTCAGTCATTCATTTTGGGTGAATTAAAAAATGAAGTCTGTTTTGTAAGGGCGGCATGTTGGTACAGTGGTTAGCACTGATGCCTCACAGCAAGAAGGTCCTGGGTTTGAATCCACCATCTGGCTGGGGCCTTTCTCTGTGGAGTTTGCATGTTCTTCACGTGTCTGCGTGGGTTCTCTCTGGGTACTCTGGTTTCTCCCACAGTCCAAAGACACGCGTTTAGTAATTGATGATTCTAAATTGGCCCTATGGTTTTATGTCTCTTTGTTATCACTGCGACAGACTGGTGACCTGTCCAGGGTGTACCCCACCACTCACCCCATAATAGCTGGGATAGGCTCTAGCCCCCATACGACCCTGAATTGGATAAGTGGAAGAAAATTAATGGATGGAAGTCTGTTTTGTAAATCTTGGTCATACTATGTTTCAGAGTGGAGGATCTGGATCATCTGTTGTATGAAACCTCAGTCGCACTCATTGGGTAGCGACATACAAGTTGTTAGCTAATGAGCATGTGGTTTAATAGTCAGACCCACCCCTCCTCTTCAATCTGTT
>VUQS01048818.1:0-10135 GCA_015108495.1 Heterochromis multidens | reverse complement strand
CTTTTCCTTGAGATATTGATCTAAGTCATGATTGAGAAGTGACAACATGCCAGACATATTTTTCTCAGTTGTAGATCGTTGGTGGTGTGCCTTTCTCTCAATGCAAACTTCTTGAAATGGAGTCTCTGATACAGAACTCGGTGTTAGTTCTTTTACTTCAACCACATCATTCTGTGTCTGTTTGTGTGTCTGTGCACTCATCTCATCCTCCATATCAGCACTAGAAGACTGACGTATTTTAGTGTGAATAACTTGCTCAAAGGTCTCCTGGACAACAACCTCCTCTGAAGGCTTACTTTTCACTGGCTTGTCCTCGAGGTACTGATCCAAGTCACTGTTCAGCAGGGATAGCATGCCCAACATCTCCTTTGGTTTTGTAGAGGGGTTGTATGAAGCATTCTTCTCTGTCCACTCTTCCTTCACTGGTAATTCTTCTGCCATGATTTCATGGGTTTCTTTTTCTTTTGATGTTTTAACTTCAGATTTATTCTCTGCTTTTTCACCCTCCCTCGTAAGTCTATGTTTGTCCTTCTCCACAGTTGCATGTTTTACTTCTTGTGTTCTTTCATCCATTATTGCTGCTTTATTTTCATCAGTAATGAATGTGAGAATTTCTTTATTTATGTCCTTTTTCAAAATAATTTGTTCAAACTTCTCCTGAACAATATCTTCCGGCTGCCTCTTTGGAGTCCTGCCTTGTAGATCCTGATCCAAGTCCTTGTTCATTAAGAACATCATCCCTGACATATCTTTGTCTGCTGTGGAAGCCTGACTAGATGTTTCTATCCCTAAGTGGAATTCTTGAAGTGGTGTCTCTTTGATCTCTGTTACTTCAGTGTTACTTTCTGTAAAGAATTTCTTCCTTTCATGTTCAGCTGTTGTATTTTCTTTAGTTGCCTCAAGAGCTTTATCTTCCTCTGACAGTATGATGTATATTTCTTTTTTAGTAGAGTAAGAAAGCATTTCATTGGTCAATCCTGACATGAGTCCTTCAGAATTGTCTCTCTCATCTGTGCTGGAATGATAGGTCCTAATAACACTAGTGTCTAAAGATTTAGCCATGCCTTTATGTTTATGACTCTCAAGATACTCAGGACTTATGTCTTCCTCAAAATATGTATCAGAATCCTGAGCCAAGGTCTCCTCCTCAGGTGTCTCAAGTTGATATCTGACATCTGAAGCAGTCTGCTTGAACTGCTGGTACTTTGGACTTTCCTCCAGCTCAGCTTTTATGTCAGCACTAAAGTCCTCAGAAGGTCTGCGATCGGGGCTGATCTGTGTATCTTCAGATATACTCATGCTGACAGCCGGTTCTTCTAGTTGCATTCTCCTTCTTGATATCTCTTGCTCATCACTGCGAGGGCTAACCCTTCCATCATCTAACTGAATTCCATAAGCATTTTTTACTGTTTGTCCAAAACAAGAAATATCTGAAATTTGTTGTGAATCCTCAGAATTCTGTAGATTTACTGTTTGGGTCTCTAAATCCTTCACATCACTCTGGGGTTGGAAAGTTGTGATATTCTGCATTTGGGTTTGCAATTTTGGCTCCTTTCTGGGACTGTGTTCACTCCACTGAATCCCTGACGCTGACTCTAATAGTCCAACCTTACCTTTCAAAGGGTCCTTCTCAGACTCAAATGTTTTCCTCAGCTCCTTCACAGACATGGCATCATTATGTAAGATCTTTGGCCCCTCACTGATGCATGACTGATCACACTGAAGTGTATCAACAAATTGTACTGTCTTTCCATAAGGAGTTCCTGAAATTATCTGTGATTCCTCTTTGATTAAGCTTACTGGTTGATCAACCAATTCTGTTTCGTTATATTGCTTGGGATCACTCTGTTGATGTACATTTGTGAGGCTCTGAGTCTGGATATGAGAAGTTGTCTGTTTTGTAGGACTTTGTTCAGTAGTCTGTATCTTTGCAGAATCTCCTGATTGAGATATCAATGTTGAAATAGAGGAAGCTACAGATTTGTGTTCAAAAAGTCCCACTTTAGTTTTTGAGGGATCTTGTACAGTCTGGAATGTTTTCTTCAGCTCCTTAATAGACACAGTCTGCTTTTCTGAAAACTCTGGCACATCTTGTTGTGGGCTAACAGCATCATATTGAACTGTATCAGCAAATGTTACTGTCTTTCTCGACAGGGAACTCTCTGAAATTAACTGTGCTTCCTCTTTGATTAAACTTATTGATTGATCTTCTATGTCTGTGACGTTTTGTATGTTAGCATCACTCTGTGAATCAAAAGCTGTGAGGCTCTGAGCTTGGCTTTGTGAATCTGGCTCCCATGTAGGACTTTGTTCAGTGGTCTGGCTCTCTCCAGAATCATTAGAATCTAATATCAGTGTTGAATGAGGCCCTGCTTTAGCTTTTTGATCATCTTGCCCAGTCTGGAATGTTTTTATCAGATGTTTCACAGAGACTCCCTCTTTCTCTGACAAGTTCAGCACCCCTTGCAATGGGCTAACACTTTCATCACCACGTTGAACAGTATTCCTACATTTAACTGTTTTTTCAGTATAAACACGGTCTGAAGTGAACTTTGATTCCTGGGAGCTGATTAAGTTTACTGGTTCATCCTTTATGTCTGTTTTATCGCCTTTCTTGACGTTATTCTGTTGATGGAAAATCATGGGACTTTGAGTTTGGATTTGTGATTTTGGCTCCTGTGTAGGACTTTGTTCCATATCATGCGTCTTTTCAGGATCTGCTGATTCAGAAATCAATGTGGAAATACAAGAAGAATGCAAGGCTTTGTGTTCAAAAAGCCCAGATTTATTCTTTGATGGGTCCTCCCCAGTTTGGAAAGCTTTCATCAGCTCCTTCACAGACATGGTCTCCTCTAATCTTTCTGTCTGGGATCTAGGTGACTTGGGAACTCTGGGAAGTTCTGGCATCGCTTCCTCCATTTTCTTTGTGGTGACAGAAGATTTTTCATCATATGTAAAGACTTTAGTACTTTTTTGCATCTCTTCCTCTTCAACTTTGTTCTGTAAAGCTTTCACTCTGTCTTTTATTGATCCTATAGGTGTTTCAACCACTAAAGGAGAAGCTGGCGGATCAGTAACTTGGGTGGGTAAAAGGCCATTCTCTTTAAGAATAGTATCACCATCTAAAGACTCCTCAGAGCTCATCCTTTCCAACTCTCCCTCAGAGCTGCTACATCCAGAACGTGATCTGTCTCTAAGTTTTTTCCGAATAGGTTTCTTGATATCTGGGGGATGCCTTTTGCCAACACTCTTTTCAATGACCTGTTCAAATCCATATTGGACAAGATCTTCTTGAGAACCACATGTCCCAACAGGTTTCTGTTTAAGGTATTTTTCCATCTCTGTGGTAGGGTGTGAGACCAATGTCATGTCTCTGACATCTGTGTCAGATCTACTCAAACTTTGTGTCTCAATGCAAATGTTCTTTATGACTGGTTCTTCAGGGGCCTTGGCCCCATAGATTAAAAATCTCTCTTTGTTAGCATCATTTTGTTGTACCTTCTGTTTACTAATATTCATACCATCTTTAATTTCGCCAGCCTTTTCTACCCTGTCTTTGAACTGTTCCACAATGGCCACAGGCTCTCTTTCCTCCAACCTATTAGTTCCAGCACTCTCTTCATACATATCTGCAGTAAAGACAGCAGACATTTTGACATCTAACATGTCTGACAGGAGATCTGGGCTTGCAAGAGTTGCAGGGTCAAGAGGTTGGTTAGTTCTCAAGGAGTATGTCTCAGTCGATTCAGATTCATCATCTTCAATGAAAAATATTTCATAACCAAAAAGGGTACAGAACATAAGGGACAAATGAAGTGGGGGAGAGAGACATCAGAAAACTGTCATCAAGATAATGGCATCAAAAATTCATCTTCAGTTCACAGAGAAGATGACAAGGAAGAGAATACGAAAGTCTCAAAAAGAAGACCAAAAGAAGATGACAAAGTAGTCCCCAGATGTTTGAAGGGAGGTAGAGCAGCAACAGCATAAGCAAAGCCAGTAAGAGTAACAAAATAGAATAGAATGTAAGCAAATACCATAATAATCTAACCTGTTTGACTATGTATTCAAAAATTAAACGTGAGATATACAAAAAAATGAAATGAAACAGATAAACTTACATATGGAACAAAGGTACAATAAGGACGGAAAACAAAACTTCCCAAGATTGTTGATGTTATAGTCATGTTTGCCAAAAAATTAAAATTTTAAAATAATAAACTTTGAATTTAAAAAAACTTAACAGAAGGTATTTGAGAGAAAATGTGAGGTAAGCAAAGTAATAGAATCACTGTTACTGAATTGTTTTTGTCTCTTTTGAAAATTTTCAATACTTAGTATCTGTAAGCAATGTAATGGATAAAATCATAGATTACTGTAAAATACTGTGAAATTTTGCATTAACATTCTATTTGATGTGTGCAGCTTCACTAATATCAAATATTATAGCTTAAAAGTTATGTAAATGTTACTGCTAGAATCCTACAGTTCTGTGACCTTATCTGTAAGCTTATACAGAAAAGAAAAACTAGTGATGTAAAACAATGTAAACCTGATTAAAAACTTAATGAGTGAATGAAAGCAACTTAGAAAAACTGGTTAATTTAAAGATTTTGCATTGGAAATAAAACTACCAAAGAGAAAGCAGTGGCAAAAGAAAATCATACAAAATGAATGATGATAATAATAATAAATTGGCTAGTAATGAAGAACAAACAACATGATATTGTTTGTTTTCTGTGAGGAAAAATTATTTTACATGCTATTGGTAAAACTGTTACAGAAATGTAACATGAGAAAATAATAATAGGTCAAAATACAAAATACTTCTTACATAATACATATTATTACCACAAAACATAATTATCTGCAAGATTAACTTCAAGTACAAATACCTAATCAAACAATTTTGAGAAGACATATATAAAAAGTATTATTTTGACCTTTATTTTAGATTAATAAAACATATAGCAGAAAATTTAAATAATAAGAGAGTCAGTGGAATTTAGAGTGAGGAGAACATAAAGTATAGCAGCCATAGCATAGCCTCCAGTCACAAACATGTAACTACACACAGTGTTAGTAGTAGTTGTTAGTAGTTAGTAGTGCAAAAAAACAGACACATTTCTAAACTAATACTTCAAAACCTTTATGACCAGTAATCTTATGTTAATCATGTCATGTGTCTCCATTTTATGCTATGTTGTACTGTAATGATCACCTAATGATCATATAATATACAGGCCCATTAACATTGAAAATATTTTGTAAAATGTCTCAAATGCATGAATCTGTATCATGCATTTTAGCGATTTGGTCTATTGTGGCAAAATATACAAGAAAAATAACTTCTAATGAGACACAAATAGCAAAATAACAACTTACATTTCCTGTCACTCTTCTCACTCTGAAAAAAAAAGAAATCAAAAAGGCACCGTAAGCTGCAATCTAATTATGCCATCTATGTTTATTTTATGTAATATATTTTATTATGTAGTGTGAAATTAAACAAATTTTATTTACCTCATCATCTGCATCTTGGTCTGAATCAGACTCCTAAAGAAAATAATAAAATAAGGAGAAATCAGCAATGCAGCAGCTTCAAAATTAAAAATTTAAATTATATACCATTGTTATATGAATGCAGGGTGAAATATATTAAAACTGACCTTTGAGTATGGTGGAAGGGTGATATTCAGGTTGCAGATTGCATTGAGATTGAGACTACGGTATGTGCGTGGTTCCTTGGTAAAGGACAATCGGCCACATGGCTCCTGTGCTGTGTCTCGAATCTGCTCATATATGAAAAAAATTTGTCCATGACTTGCATATATTTGGATTTGCTGAATATCTGAGTAAAAAAGTAGACATTTTATCATGTTTTGTTATTTAAAGTCATACTTTAATAAAAAGGGCCAATCTGTTCTCTTTGAAGGCATAGAAACTGAACACATGGTGCTGTCCACTCTTGGTGAGAGGCACCAGGTTTCCAAAGCAGTCAGCAAATATAGGTTTTCCCTCTAGCACCTGTATCAGGACATGACAAATCCAAAATCCAAATTTTTTCTTGGCTCAAAACAAACAAAAACTCTTTGAAAACATTATTCAATTTCTTTCCAGACATGAATAAGAAACAATATTAATAAGAACCAGTTGGTAACACCCTGCATCTGCTTTAATATCTTTAGATACCCACTTCACAAAGTTCATCATTAATTAATATCGACCTCCCTCATTCTCCATAATCTGCTTAATCTGTTATTGTTTAGAGTGTAATGTAGCCACAAACTAATTAGCATTGCTTTTCTCATTTACTGTCTAAGCCTCTTTAGATAAACCCATTCACACACTTTGACTTTTCTTATTTATTCCCCAATATTAGATTGCACCTCAACATCTCGGCTGCGGGCAACTTCAGTGAAGTTCTCTTGCTGTTCCAAGGTTTTGTCCATCTTGTCATCTGTCATGCAGAAACACCGCAGGCGAGCCTCAATGGGGTCAAGTGTCTTAGCAAAAATGACAAACTTAGCCATGTATGGGACACAGATGATTTCTCTGTAGACCTGAGTGCCAAAACTAACAGACTCCTGGATCTGTCTGCAGTCTATCAGCCAGAACCTATGAATGAATGAGACTTTTAGGTAGGTATCACCAGGTAAAATATTAGCTTAAATATCTATCATCTATCTATCACAGTGCTGAACTTCAACCGTAAGACTGTAATTGTAAGTCCTCATTTAACAACAAATGAAGGACTTACCTTGCTGACACATTTGTGGTGAAGGAAACACATTGGTTAACAAAAGTGAGAGGTGTGGAGCCGGTGATGTCTTCCCATTGGGCAGGAGTGGTGCCACCTGAAAGACAGACCCATGATTTGTTACCCAACCTCTGAAAACGGTTCACTATATTTTTTGTAATCGTTAGACAGGATTTGTCTTTCCATTGGAATTAAAACAAGATACATTCAAGACGGTCAGATAAAATTACATTAATTAAACCAAGTCATTTTCTTTTAATAGCACACACGCAAAAATATCATATATATATAAGATTGAATAAAGAGCTTTATATGAAGATTTTAAACATAAGGATACAATTAATAAAAACATAGAAATCTTAAAATGATGTTAAAATGATGACAAAAACAGCAATTGCACAAGCAACAAATAAAATTTCAGGAATAAATTACAATGTTAATGGGTTATAGAGGCAACATTTCATCATTTCATCCAATGAGGGGTATCTGAAAGTCATCCAACATGTTTTCTTTGTAAAACAAAGGGTTTATTTTATTCCTAGATATTTACCTGTAATACTGCAAAGCAAACGTAAAGTTGGGGTCTCCCCACTGAATGTTGTATCACTATTGGAGCTCTTGGGAATTGGGATTGTCATTGTGATGGGTTTGTGGAACTTTCTCCTTCTTGGCTCCAATGTGACAATTGGGCTGAAAGTTGCTTTATTACCAAGAATCTTTTTCACCACTTCAACATCAATAGGCTGAGCCTGGGGCAAGATATGTGGTGAAATGTATTAATTTTTTTTTTCATAGTCATAATTTGGATATTCTGTTGGTATACTGGTCAAGGAATGTACACACCTGTAGCCCAACTCTAATCTTCTTAGTGAGGGCTCCTTCAGGAAATACAGCCTGGACCTGGGGCACAAGAGTACTACTGAGGACCCCACCGTCTGGACCAATCAAATGACTGTCCTGCTTTATCCTTGACACAACAGCAAAATACTGCGGGAAGTCTCTGGTGATGATGCGACATATTCTTTTCTTCTCAAGCTCCTCGGGGGAATCAAGTTCTGTGAAAGTGATATAAAGTATAAAGTCAGTGCTTTGTTTTTCTCCTTCATTATTTACTTCCTGTACTTCACCCTATTATACTAGCATTTTAAAATCTATGAGACAACTCTTTCCTGCTCTAGTACAGCCTGTGTTATGGCTTTCATGTATTGTTTTATTTAAAATCCATTGCGATATCAACCTATCAATCATGGTAGAACACCAAAGTCCACTTCAGATCCCTTACTTTCATCCATGCCATTAAGTATCTGGTTCAGTTCCTCTTCAGTGAAGTCACAGTGGTGTTCCTTCCAGCTCTCCCCTGTTTCACTCCTTAAGATCACTAGCTCTCGCTCTGTGCCCCGCAGAGCAGCAAAATGGGGGATTTCTACAATCACAGGCCTAAAAGGTGTGACAAGGTAAAAGCAAATACAAATTGGAATAATGCTAATTAATGCTTGTCAGTGCTGACCTCAGAGAAAATCAGAGATAGCATAGTGTTTAGGTTGACATATGAATGAATTTACAAAGAAAGAAAGAAAAAAAGTCAGCTGAAAGTAATTTAAAAAAAATGTGTGAACATAACAAAAACATCCATTCCACATCAGGACCAGAGTCCAACTAGAAACATGACTGGGGATTGGTGCTCGTGGGAAGCATGAAGAAAACCCAGCAATATAAGCCAACAGGTCAGGTGGTAAAGTTGAGCTCTCTTGTAAGAAAGAAAGGAAGCAGCAAATTAAAAAAAATAAAAAATTCATATATATCATGAAAAAATCAAAAAATCTAATTTGAACACAAGGGGAAAACATGGGTGGGCGTGTAACCAGGATTTGAGGGTGGTTGGGTATCTCCCTCACATGGTCCTACCCGAGGAACTTGGTTCCTGGAGGACCCAGCTGCAGGATGCGACTGACCAGGCTCTCACCCTCATTCAGAGGGGGTGGAGCTGTAGGAAGGTGGAGCTTACTGATCCATACGCAGCACAGAGGAGGAGTGAAGAAGAAAGTATGAACACACCACACAACTGTTGAAACACACTTATACAAGATAGTACAAAACCACAAGAAAGTGCACAAACTGTTAGTACACACACACACACACACACACACACACACACACACACACACTCAACCATGCACTTACCCCAAGAACTGAGCCCCGGTGGGTCCCACTTCTATAATGCGACCAGCCAGCCCTTCACCCTCCACCATAGGGGGCATAGAGGCCAAACGATGTCTCTTCACCAGCCTGCACGTCACCCGCGTAGGTGCAGAGCACTTTCTTGGTGGCACAATAATTCGCAAACCATTGTGACGGCAACCACGCATAGCTCCACCTCTGGCATCTACCATAAAGCTGACCAGGAAGCTAAAGAAAAGGCACCAGCAATGGATACATTGGTTTCCAAACATTCAAACAATAAATGTTGCAGATGTTTTGATTGTCTATAAATCTCCATGCTGACATGGCAACTGAATTAACTAAAAGGAAAAGCAAAGGACTACTTTTGTGACATTGTGTAGAGACATTAATAACAAGCAGGTCTCAGTAAATAATATTTTATCCTGCATAAATGCTTTTCGGTTTTATTCTGCTTTAACTACTTAACTTGCAAGACAGGCAATAAAAGAAAGACATATAAAGAATACAGTTTTTGATAAACTGCAGTTGTGCTCATAAGTTTACATACCCTGGCAGAATTTGTGATTTTTTGGCCATTTTTCAGATAATATGAATGATAATACAAAATTTTTCTTTCACTCATGGTTAGTGGTTGAATGAAGCCATGTATTATCAAACAATTGTGTTTCCCCTTTTTAAGTCATAATGACAACAGAAACTATCCAAATGACCCCTATCAGAAGTTTACATACCCTGGAAGTTTTGGCATGATAACATACACACAAGTTGACACACACAGGTTTAAACGACTACTAAAGGTAACCATCATCACCTGTGATCTGTTTGCTTGTAATTAGTGTGTGTGTATAAAAAGTCAGTGAGTTTCTGGGCTCCAGACGGACCGCTGCATGTTTCATTTAGTGCTGCACTGACATTGTTAGATTCTGAGCCATGGGGAAAGCAAAAGAATTATCAAAGGATCTGCAGGAGAAGATAGTTGAACTTTATAAAACAGGAAAAGGATATAAAAAGATATCCAGGGAATTGAGAATGCCAATCAGCAGTGTCCAAACTCTAATTAATAAGTGGAAAATGAGTGATTCTGTTGAAACTAAGCCACGGTCAGGTAGGCCAACAAAAATTTCACCCACAACTGCCAGAAAAATTGTTCGGAATGCAATGAAAAACCCACAAATAACTTCAGCTGACATACAG